>JAQFWX010000074.1:75000-183189 GCA_027605045.1 Phallus indusiatus
GAACTTGGAATGCGACTAAAGAGAGGACCTGCAATCAATGATGACTGAATTCCTGTGCGAGTTAGTGAAAGCGATAAACTGAAATAAAATCGCTAGTTTATACTCCGAGACCTCACTCAGAGTTAATCCAAAGATATAGATATGAGCGTAGAAATAGACTAGAGGCGAAACTTGACTTGAGCTGAACTTGACTTGAACTTGACTTAAACTGATCTGAACTGTGAGACAACTCGTCCGGTAGAATTGCTGCTGTTACAAGTATTTACATGCAGTATATATACCTTTCAGAGTACATAGCATTGGTGAGACGATCACTCATCGTTCACCGGGATAGCAAACAAAAAGAAACAAAAGAACAAAAGAAATATGGCAGATAGGGGGAATCGCGAGAGAAAGATGGGAGATACAATTACAACAAAAAAGAACAACATACATTGATAGGAGAAAATGATGAAACCCGAAACAAAGAACAAAAGAAAACAAAGAAGAGATCAAAATAGGAAAAACAAAACCGGCTGGAGACACAGCCCTAGCCTGACTCAACACCTGGCACTTCCCGCGCTGCCTCTATCCTGTACCATACCTATACCATCTCATTCTTCTTACTGATCTGGCTCTGGCTGCTGAGATCGGCTTCTTCGTGGCAGTGGAAGAATGATGATGGGACTAGGAATCGATGGTCGCCTCAGATCTTCGAACAGATCGCTTTCCACTTCTTGATATGAGGGAGGTGGGCGAGTAAGATCATCTGAAAAGTCTGGGGGAGGTGGCATGACGGATAGGGGGGCATCGACAAATAGAAACTGTACGTATCCATAAAACCAATTGCGGAAAACTAATCTCCATATAAGTACTCCATCCCTTTGAGCTCTCAGGAACCCGACAAACTCGTACGATTCGTGCATGACGTTGATGTCCGTTCGTTCGTATAGAGTTAGTGCTCGCGGGTATCCTAGTTCTAAATCATCGTAAGGAAGGGTTATTTCCAGAGATGGGGAGGTGTAGCGGGAGTACTGTATTAGCGTCGATATTGATTTCGGAGGTGAAGGTGTTGTAGACACGGATTATGGTAAGGAAGCCTGGATTTGGTCCGGTTCGGAGAGAAGAACGGAACGTGAAGGGGAAGAAGGAAGTTGTAAATAAGGAGTTGAGTTTTGTGAGTTTTCATGGTAGTACGACATAGTGGGATAACAGGATGAAAAGAAGCGCTAAGGGGACTGTACGAGAAGGAAGAAGAAAAGTAAGTGAATCTGATTGTTTTTGCCTCGTATACTATCTTTATTGTTCTAAATTCGTCCAAAAATATTGGAACAAGCTCGTCGGATCTTTCGGAAGGATCGTTTGGTGGGAGAAGAGGGACTGGGAAGGTTAGGGGAGGACTGCGTTGGAGAAGTGTCGAATGATAAAGGGGAGAATCGTGATGGTGGGGTGTCTTCTGGGATAGGATTCGTGGGTCTGGAAGGGCTAAGTTTTTGCGTACTCATGCCCTTCATGATTACCCATCGACTTGGCACGTCCAGTACTAAAAACGTGAACTTGAATCCTTCTTGAGTTGCTAACCATATTCGATACAAGTCCCGTTTTGCTGATTCTGGTGTCAAATATATGTTAACAACTGTAAACCAGTTTAATTGCTCCTCGATATAAACTTTCTCTCCAAACATGATTCCGGGTGAACCAGATCCGAACTTCTGCACTGACGGATAACGATAGGTGAAGGTTCCTTCGGTAAGTGCGTGTCCCGATCGAGGTCGAGGCTTGCATATTTGGAACTATAGATATACAGAGTCGTAAAAGATCCAAATCGTATGTCCTGGGACTGGAAGGCGAATAACGAAAAGGAGACATAGATTCATTATCAGAAAGAATTGGTGATTCGGTGGAGGAATTTGGAATTGGTAAAGAGACTGAGGATGAGTAATGGAACGAAAACGTAGTCATTTTATTGTTTTGAATTTTTGAGGCTGTGATGTTGGCGATATGGGATTTCTGGATGATTAGAACTCCGCTTTGAACAAAAAAAGAACCTTCCCCAATTAGGAAGATTTTGGTGTGCGACACCGGTCGGACAAGTAAGTCAAGCGAACGAGTCAAGACGGATAAGCGAGCGCGCGAGGCGCGTTTTTTTCCAAGTTCACGCCCCTAAGACGGATAAGCGCGCATAAGGCCGGGTAAGACCGGTCGGACAAGTAAGTCAAGCGAACGAGTCAAGACGGATAAGCGAGCGCGCGAGGCGCGTTTTTTTCCAAGTTCACGCCCCTAAGACGGATAAGCGCGCATAAGGCCGGGTAAGACCGGTCGGACAAGTAAGTCAAGCGAACGAGTCAAGACGGATAAGCGAGCGCGCGAGGCGCGTTTTTTTCCAAGTTCACGCCATTCATGCCAGGTCGCTGGCAGGGTTGCTTTTTCGTGATATCCCCTTTGGACCCGATTTTGGGTCCCGAAAACGCAATTGTGGACGCCTTCCTCATGGTAACTTGCTAGGGGGGGTCCGTTTGGCACTCTTTTAGGGGGGTGGACCCCTGTCATGGGCGGAATAGGGGGTCGTGGCTGGGAACCGATTTAGGGTCCCAAAAACGCCATTGTGGATAACTTTCTAGGGGGGGTCAACCCCTGTCATGGTCATGGGAGGTTAACCAGTCGGGGTAGGGTCGCGGTCACGGTGGGGGACCCGCGAGGGTGCGAATAAGACCGCTGTGGCGCGTTTTTTTTTCAAAGCCTGCCCTGGTGTCTCCCCTCGAGATGGAAAAATTACAGTACTCTCGAGGGTTTGGCCGTGGCTGTCCACTTTTTGTCATGATCTGATTCATGACATCACTTCTGTGTCACGACCCTCGTGCCACCCGATCCTAATCCAGACCTCTCCGAGGTCCGGCGCCCAAACCCCGTTCATATTTAGTATATCCGCCATGTCCGAGTGTCAGTACTTGCCCAACAGTGCGTAGTCCATTATTCTGTCCACGTCCAGTAAGTCCAAGGTCCGGACTTTGTCCGGACTAGGACATTTCCTTATGGGGACACCTTGTCCGGAGCATTAGAAATCAAGTGCCAGATATGTTTCTGGTGCTGTGCAACTAGTCTCCTTTTAGTTATATCTCCTTTAGTTCTAGTAGTCTAGCTTTTTATATTTAAAGCCCCCAGACTTCGTCTGGGGCTCCCCAGTCTAAATATCAAGTCATATTCAAGTCTATTTGAGTCTAGCCCCAGTTAATCTCTTTATAATCAATTCTATTCTTATCTACCTCGCTTAAAGTCTGCTCCCAGTACTTGTCCGGACCTCCATAATCTCATCACACTTACATCACTCACGATAAGACCTACTTGTCAGGGTACACTGCCACCATTCCCATTTTCCTTATTTATTATCGTTGGCATTATTTCATTTCTATCCCACTTATCATTCCCGTATTTTACCAGCTTCACCTTCTGTTCATTTGTTCTGTCTCTATTTCTCCTCCTCTACTCACACGCGTTGCATGCTCATACCTGGCATGATGCCTGTGACATCACATTGCTTAGGTTTGGCTCGGGCATCTGGCACTTAGTCGTATCAGGGCCACATGCTGTGTCATCATTTTTCATGTATATAGTTGCTGTACCTAGAGTGAAGGTCCCTAAGCTTGTTCTCTTAGGATCCCCTCCCTCTAGTCTGAGCTGAGTAGCCCTAACACTACCCACTGTCACGCCCGGTATGCCCCATGACCTTTTCTGGAGGTTTACATAAGTCACTGTAATGGTTCCGCTATGAGCAGCGGACTACTACTTAATCATAGTACATACTTGTCAAGTACCGATATCCAGGAACAGTAACAGATACTATAATGTATTTTAGTCGCTGAATATAATACCAATAATCGTCACCGTTGGTCGACGATAGTCAGGACTTGGCCTCAATCTATAAGAGATTGTTGTAACGTTTCGTTACTTTTTATAGTGTACCACGGACGGTACACAATTTATATCACGCTGTAGTTTCACACCAAGAATAACAGACCAAGGGTGCTGTATTTTTGTGGTGTAAAATAAAGTGCACGTTGTTAGGGCTACTCAGCTAGAGGGAGGGGATCCTAAGAGATATATATTGAGGAAATACTAACTACTCACCTAGAGGGAGGGGATCCTAAGAGAACAAGCTTAGGGACCCTCACTCTAGGTACAGCTACTATATACATAAAACGACGACGCGGCATGCGGCCCTGACACAGCTAAGTGCCAGGCGCCCAAGCCGAGCCTAAGTGACGTGATGTCACGGGCATCACGCCGAGTATGAGCGTGCAACGCGCGCGAGTAGAGAATGTGAAATAGGGACGGAGGGAGCAAACGGAAGGTGGACTTAATGTACGGGAAATGTAAATGAAATGGAAATGAACATATACCGAGGGTAATAAATAAGGAAAAAGGAGGGGACGCGGTAGCGTACCC
Source organism: Phallus indusiatus (assembly GCA_027605045.1). Lineage (NCBI taxonomy): Eukaryota > Fungi > Basidiomycota > Agaricomycetes > Phallales > Phallaceae > Phallus > Phallus indusiatus. The sequence continues at coordinate 79,423 of JAQFWX010000074.1, forward strand.
TGACACCCCTCTGTGGTCTGATAAAAACTGTTACAATGTACCCGTCTCTCTTAACTCCTGGAACACCCGCGGATAGGCCTTTCTAGAATATTCCACGCACGTTCCGGTTATGAGATCATAGATGATGAACATAGGTCCATGTATGCACAGCTCTTATCCCTGCGCACCTCATGGTCATCACATGAGACATCATACCCTGCATATATTGATGTTACTTACGAATCTCACGACTTGTTTGTATTTCTCAAGTTCAGAATCTATTTCGAACTGAGTTAGAATTAATTATCTGACATGTATATAAACCCTAGCATACTCGTTGTGTCACGCCCGGCGTGCCCCGTGACCTTTTCCGGGAGTTTACGTAAGCTATACTTCGTATTCTATTCACTTCCCTCAAGTACGTACCCCGTACCCCTCTCGTACATTCCGTACTTCATGCACAGCCTTCCGATCCGCCCATTTCTAAATGGAGCACATCCGCCCGACTCTCTGACAAACCAAGGGGGTCGGTTAATTCGTACTCTGCCCGTTCCACCTGTCCTAGAAACCACCATTCCTTTCTTATCTGTTTCCCCTTTTAGTATAGTTATCTTACACTCCTGTATTTAAGCCCCAGTTTCGTAGTTGGGATTCCTCAGTCAGAATATAATCTATTCTTCTCTCTTATCTACTCCGTCTCTGTTCTTCTCCGTACTCTGCGTGCTCGTCTCGTACTTAGTTGTGGACTTGCACGTAGTTCAAGTCCCAGTCATCGTCAGACCTCTTGGGCAATCTAAGTTCGTCGTCGTACTTAACGTCGGACTTGTGCGTATTAGTTACGTACTTCCCTCGTCCTCTGAAATCGAGGGATAACTGAAGTTGGGCGAGTGGGCGCAGCATACAAGCTGAAGCCAAGTCCCTCACACCCGTACTCTCCGTACTCTCTTTATCCGCACGCACGTGTTTCGTACTAGACCGGACTTATCCGGGATAGGCTCGGAACACGGCGCTTGACACGTTGTCAAGATCAGTGTTCCAGACAAATTCCGGATATTTCCGGACTACTACGAAACACGTAACTAGAATACGGAGGAGTACGGAGAGAGGGACTTGGCTTCAGCTTATATGCTGTGCCCACTCGCCCAGCTTACGATATCCCTCAATTTCAGAGAACGAGGAAGTACGTAGCTAGTATGTATGAGTACCATGTCAAGAATGTAACGTCGAACTCTGAGTCTACACTGTCAGACGACGACTAGAACTCTGAGTACAAGATAGTACGCAACGAGTACGCACTGGAGCTCGTGAATACGGAGTAAGAACTGAGGTGGAACTAGAGATGGAAAGTAACTAATATTCAGACTGACTTTTCCTAGTTAAAAAACTAGGATTTAAATACAAAAGAGTACGGACTAAAATGGGAATGTCAACGAATACGGAACAAAGGAATTTAACATGAAAGAAGCAGGTGGAGATGTGAATCAGATGGATAGGACTTCTTGTCCCTTGTGGTGATGTGATGTCATGCGCCGTGTTCCGGGCGTCTGGGCGGAAGTCCGGGGGGTCCGGACTACGGAACAGAAAGGACTTGGCTTCAGCTTATGTGCTGCGCCGACTCAGACGACCCTGAATATCCCTTAATTTCGGACTAGAAGTCCGAGACAGCCCAGACGTAGTCCGGGCAGGTCCGGACAAGTACTGGGAGCGAACTTTAGACGAGATAGATAAGAATAGAATTGATTATAAAGAGACTGGCTGAGGATAGACTCGAAATGAACTTAATATTCAGACTGGGAGCCCCAGACGAAGTCTGGGGGCTTTAAATACAAAAAGCTAGACTACTAGAACTAAAGGAGATATAACTAAAAGGAGACTAGTTGCACAGCACCAGAAACATATCTGGCACTTGCTTTCTAATGCTTCGGACAGAATGTCCCCATAAGGAAATGTCCTAGTCCGGACGAAGTCCGGACCTTGGACTTACCGGACATGGACAGAATAACAGACTACGCACTGTTGGACAAGTACTGACGCTCGGACTTGGCGGATATACTAAATATGGACGGGGATTGGGCGCCGGACCTCTCCGAGGTCCGGATTAGGATTGGGTGGCACGAGGGTCGTGACATGTGATATGAAAAAGGCTACCTTCACCAGGTACGAAATGCAGTATGGAGTTAAGTACGGAGATCGGTAATAACAAACCACCGTAATGAAGTGGGAAGTTTACCGGAGTTCCGGGTTTGGATTCTGTCAGGGTACGCTACCGCGTCCCCTCATTTTCCTTATTTATTATCATCGGTATATATTCATTTCCATTTCCTTTACATTTCCCGTACATTATTTCCACCTTCCGTTTGTTCCCTCTATCCCTATTTCACATTCTCTACTCGCGCACGTTGCGCGCTCGTACCCGGTGTGATGCCCGTGACATCACGTCGCTTAGGTTCGGTTCGGGCGCCTAGCACTTAGCTGTGTCAGGGCCGCACGCCGCGTTATCGTTTTTCATGTATATAGTCACTGTCCCTAGAGTGAGGGTCCCTAAGCTTGTTCTCTTAGGATCCCCTCCCTCTAGCCTGAGCTGAGTAGCCCTAACAGATTCCAGGTCACGCGGGACGTGACACTCGTAGATAATTCCTCAGACTTAATATCAAACGTAGTTCAATATCTCTATAAACTCTCTTTTATCTTATGCTCTTCATCATTGCTTATCGAGATCATTTACCGCGAACTACAGTGACAGATACCATTCGTTGTTGCCAAGAGTTGCATATTGAAGTTATCTTCATTCTCGTCAAGCTTGATCTCATTCAACACGAGATACAACTTGCGGCTCTCGAAGCTCGGAACGCAGTTATCAGAAGGGCCCTCAACGAACTCGATGCTCGTTATGAATGTCAGGACAAATCCTGAAGAAGACTGTCATGGCACAATCTCTTATAGATTGAGGCCAAGTCTTGACTATCGTTGACCAAGGGTGACGGTTATTGGTATTATATTCAGCGACTAAAATACATTATAGTATCTGTTACCGTTCCTGTCAGGGTACGCTACCGTCGTCTCTCATTTTCCTGATTATTACCATCGGCATCACTTCATTTCTATTCCATTTATTATTTCCGTGTCTTACTTTTACTTTCCACTTCCTTGTTCTGTCTCTATTTCACTTTCTCTACTCGCGCGCTCATACCCGGTGTTAGGGCTACTCAGCTCACACTAGAGGGAGGGGATCCTAAGTAAATATATTGAGGGAGGCACTAACTACTCACCTAGAGGGAGGGGATCCTAAGAGAACAAGCTTAGGGACCCTCACTCTAGGTACAGCTACTATATACATAAAACGACGACGCGGCGTGCGGCCCTGACACAGCTAAGTGCCAGGTGCCCAAGCCGAGCCTAAGCGATGTGATGTCACGGGCATCACGCCGGGTATGAGCGCGCAACACGCGCGAGTAGAGAATGTGAAATAGAGACGGAGGGAGCAAACGGAAGGTGGACTTAATGTACGGGAAATGTAAATGAAATGAAAATGAACATATACCGATGATAATAAATAAGGAAGAATGAGGGGACGCGGTAGCGTACCCTGACACCCGGCGTGATGCCCGTGACATCACGTCGCTTAGGTTCGGCTTGGGTGCCTGGCACTTAGCTGTGCCAGGGCCGCACGCCGCGTCGTCGTTTTATGTATATAGTAGCTGTACCTAGAGTGAGGGTCCCTAAGCTTGTTCTCTTAGGATCCCCTCCCTCTAGGTGAGTAGTTAGTATTTTCCTTAATATATTATCTTAGGATCCCCTCCCTCTAGCCTGAGCTGAGTAGCCCTAACAGTTCCTGGATATCGGTACTTGACATATAATCTACTTGGCTGTTCCTGAAATGCTCACTTTCAAGCATTATATCTCAATAACTATCTGAATGATTACCCTCTAAAAATCGTCGAGAAGTACTTCATGAGCCAATTTACCATAATATACAAAGTTGAATCTTATTAAACTATATTGAACTAAAATGTTTCCTACGAAGGCATGTGATCTTCCCTTTTGGGCACCTAATTCACTACACGAAATTTTTTACAAACCCTAAGGAACCAAAGACAAGCTTTGGTAATTAAAACTCCGACACGCGCTATACACGCAGAACCGCCGTCGGCCTACGCCTACCTCATGTTATAATGTTAATCTAAGCTACTTGTAAACAATCTCCGACTTTTACAATGTCTTACCAATGCTTTTTGAATGAATTCACCTTTCAAAGCGTGAATTCGGCATTGTCTGCTCTTAATTGATATCTTGCACATCCTTTTGAAAATGAAGGGAAAAGACGATATCGATGGGGATATAGGGGATAGAACCTGAACCGATGGATTTGAGCGCCGAAAGATCCGCACATCTACTGTCACGCACGCATGCAGATTTTTAACTGGGTCTTGTAGCCCACCATCGTATGATATATTAAAGCATGCATTAAGGTGCTTGAACGAAAACTTCTCGGACACTTCCTATCTGCTTTAACTATTGTACGGCGTCAAGCCAATAGGCCTTGTATGTATCTTTAACAACACTGATTCATTGGTTTATCGGATGCTCTGAATTACACAGCTTTACAATAATAAGTTGCGCAAGTATTTTTGCGTATGGCTCCGATAATACATGCTTCTTGAAATGCCCAGGGTATAACCTCAATCTTTCTTGAGTTCCCTTCGAATAATAAATATTCGCTCGGCTTTATTCGGTGATGGTAGTTCTTGGACATGTTGGAAGTAATCGAGTTCTTGAGTCCCCCGTCCGCGAGTTAAGACAACGTATAGCTCTAAACTATCACCGACCTATGCAAAACAAGGAGCATAACTGTTCAGAAAATGAAAAGTGATGAAGTATGATATATATGAACCTCGATGTGACGCTCAGTTGCCGATGTGAATGAATCAATGATAAGCTGGATGACATGCGGCAATGGTAAATGGGTTGGATGGGTCGTGCCTTGGGCTGGTACTTGGTTCTTGAAATAGATCTAAAAGTACGAAAGATCCATCAAAAAAAGAGCGAAACAATTCCCGTGACGTTTATCTCATACCTGATTATCGAGGAAGGGCTGAATCAGCGACTGGGCAGCTCCTGCGGCTCTGCAGGCCTCTCTCTCATACGAACCAACAGGATCAAACGAATATACAGCGCCGGTTCCTGGAGGAAGAATAAATTAAACATGTTGTTCGCACTCTTTCACGAAAGCTGAAAAGCTGAAAACGAATGTCTGTTGAATGACAGGTACTGCGTGGTTTAAATACTAGGGTAGGAGGTAACCAAGGAGGAAGCTTGGTACATTCCCTATTCCTTTTTTCTTTTTTTTTGCCGAAAAACCTTCCGCAGCACTATGGATACACCCGTCTATGGGTGAGACCGGTTGCAGAACGTGGGAGCAAGGAACGAAAAGTTTCCGAAGTGGGGCCGGGATGACCAACACTGGCCACGCACCGGAAGTAACAGAAAGACGAAAAGACGGGCTTACCATCTTCTTCAATCCCGCCCAAGATGTTGTAGACGTAGTATGGGAAGAAACGTTGAGCATAAAGCATTGTCTGGATCAGCCTCGCAATGGCACGAAGTGGCATATCTTTGGAGTGAGCATGACGATACCACTGAAAATGACATGGATGCGCGTTTTCGTCAACAAAAGAAGATCTATACACAGAAAACAGTCGGCAAAAGCCATACCTCCAGTCGTTGTTTCACCTTTTTTACGAACATATTTCCGTCTGCTGCGAATCCATTTACAGCCAGAACCGCCCTGTCAGTCCTGAAAAAGAGAAGTTCGTTCTCACGTATGAGTAAATTAACATAGAACAAAAGAAAAAGGCTTAACAGTTTGAAGACTTTGGGTGCATATCTTGTCTGAATGCTGAATCCTTCTGACTGTCTTGTATCACCAGCAATGACGCTGAAATCTGCACCAGCAATGGCAAGGATCGTTCCACCATTTTCGGTGTAGGGGTTAAATCGATGTTGTGTTGGGTGTTGAGTATAATCAGACATAAATTGCTTTGGAGAAAGTAAAATGAGGACGTAGAGAGAAATGGGAATTGAAATTGGCTTGCGTGTGTACCCCGAGGTCAAAAAAGCCTCCGTTTAGACGCCCATGAAAGCCCGACAGCGCTACAACATTGAACAAATTTCACCGAACTTTCGAAGAGTTCCGAATAGCTTCCGGCAAATTATCCAAAAGGCACAGACTCATGGTTTTTTTTATATATTAACATCAGCCATTACGCGTTACTTTGCAGCGACTAGATCACGGATCTACAAATATAAATCTTTCTACGACAACCATGCAGCTCCCAGACAATTAGAACAGACTACATTATAAAAATCTGATAAATTCAGCTATTCCATAAATGTGTTTCATTGCTTGTTGCATCGTCAAGACAAAGAACATATCACGGCTCTCGAGTCATACGTCTTCTCCAAACATTATTTTTAAATTCTCCATGCTTTCTTTATCCTGCCCTTGTGTATCCCCCAAAGCGCCTTTAACAATCGCAGTCTTGCGTTTTTGTATTTGCAGAATTCGATCCTCAATTGTACGTGATATCTAAACCAGTGAAATCCTCAGCTCAGTATGAAATCAGTTCTTTAGTTATTCACTTACGATGAAGTGCTTAACGTAGACAGTTCGTTCCTGTCCAATTCTATGGACACGATCGATCGCTAATGTCCTTGATTCTTCGATGTCGAACTCTATAGATATAATTCAGTCCTCACCTTGTTGCTCAATGGCCGAATTCCACCAGCAATCCATCTATACAGACCATAAATCAAACACGAAGAAACCATTGAATCGGAAGTGGCAACAAACCATATAAACATGATCGGCGACGGTTAACTGGATCAAATTTTAGATTCAAACTTAAACAACGTATTGGTCAAAGATCGATTAGTACGTACATTCAAACCGACACCTCCAGCTTTCAAACTGACTATAAAAATCTTCCCATTCCTAGAAGGTTTGGTAAATTCCTCTACAGCAAAAGCTTTACTTTTGATATTCATGTCGCCATCGAACCGGTAGAAGACGAAGTTGTCTCGGCGAAGGACGACCTCAATCAAGTCCAAAAAACTAGTGAACTGAGAAAAAATAACGACGCGAAAGCAGGGATCTTGGTCTCGCAATCGGCCTTTGAGTTTGGAAGTCCTCTGTTATCTGACACCAATTATAAGCAGATGAGTAGGACGTACACAAATCCTCCATTAAGGCTTTCAACTTTGTGGAATAATTAAAATCATTTTTACGCAGAACCACGGATGAAGCAGAGGAATTCTTCGGATCATAACTTTTGACAACCTCCAATAATTGAGATTCCTTGAGTGAAACAAACAGGTATTACATTTGCATTTTTGATTGGAAATTTTTTTTACCTTGACCGGACCAGAACGGCATACTGGACAATACCCTTCTTCCCCTTTCTCTTCGCAGGCTAACAAAAAAGCAAGAGCACATGACTTGCAGCTGAAAACAGAAGTGCTATGAGAAATGACTCAAAGAATCATAAAATTTCGACCTTACCACGTATGCAAGCAATTTGGCACTAGCACAGGATTTTCCATCAAATCGAGGCAAACGGCACATTCCTGCTGGTTGACTTCCTCCAAATTGGTTAATACACCTTCAGCGAAAGTGTTGGAAATCCCTTCAGATTTTTGGTCCGTATTATTTGTTCCGGAGAACTGCTCAAGCAATGACTTCAAACTGATGGGAGAATTGTCGTTGTGTCCTTCAGGCGCCATACTCTCTTCTCTGTTTAATTGCACTAAACTCGGATGGAGGACTGCGCGGCGAAGGCTATCATAAGAGTGCGTTTGTAAATTACGTGAAAAGAAGTGACGATAGATGTTTGATACCGCATTAACATTGCCAGAATGTGCGTATAGTTTTTCCCTACGAGCCCCTTGGCCTTTAATTGTTCAAAGTTCTTCTTAGCGTCTGTGTACATAGAATCGTAGATTCGCCTTTCCAAAGGGGAAAATTCAAGACGTTCAATCGTGACCTAGTCGGACATACCGTCAGCTCGCACCACAGACAGATTGAAACAAACACGATAAATACCTCCTTATTTGGAAGTTCGACGATAGGTTTTCCATCTCGATCGCGCATTTTTTTTTCTCGGCGTAACAAAACGCTCTCTAAAATAACTTGAACGATCTCGATGGCCTTCGGATCTCGATTCAAAAAAGGAATCTACGGATGCATTTTGTAAAGACCGAAAAGCTTTTTTTATAAAAATAAATTCTTACTGTGATAAACGATCTGAAGAAAGAATAATCCGACCAAGGTGTAAAATCCAAAAATTTCCTATCAAAAAAATCCGATACAGTAAGCACTAGAATTTGTTGAGCCGAATGAAAAGGCATCACAAAAGTGAATAAAGATCTTCTAGCCTGTTGACAATGGGCGTTCCTACAAAATTCGCTCATTGCACACGGATATTGATGAAAATTATAGAATAACAAACCTGTCAAGGCCCATCGTCTCTGAGCCTTGAGCGCGTGACACGCTTTGGCAGTTCGACTGCTTCGAGACTTGCAATTATGGGCTTCATCCAATACAACACGAAGCCATTCGACTAATGATGGGTTTATCAACATATCATGTCAAGTCGCACTTGTCCCACTTACTTTGGTATAGCGGCGACCCGTAACCCGAACCATTCTCGTTTCGGGTCCATTCAGACCCTAGTACGCCGTAACTCGTGATTACCACGTTAATCTTTCCATTCAGTGCAAAAGCATCGAGATCTTCGCGATTCGCGCCGTGCCATACGAGTAAATTAATACTGCCCGGCGCACTAGATCGTTCGAGCTCGCTAGCCCATTGGGTAATAAGAGATGTAGGAGCAACTATCAGCGTCAAAGCTGAAGCATTCACGCGAGATGCAACCACTGAATGCACAGATGTGCCAAGCCGCAGTTGACGTTGTCCGGAAGTGTTAATGCCATCGTCCACAATTTCCGGATCCCTACTGGAATGAAGAAGGCTGGATATCATGATTGTTTTACCCATTCCCACTACCAGAAAGATGTTGAAAATAAAATGCACATATGTTGGATCCAGACAACTTACTCTCTGTTGAAAAAGAAAATCGACAGATCTGTCAATTGAAAAATCATATTTAAAGCCGAAGTTAAGCCTACCGTCGCTGGGAGAAGTTTGACTAAGTAAATAAAAACAGAAAGTGAAACATGACTCACGCCAAAATACCACCTCGACATTTCTTCTCCGCTCGCGGAAATGTCATGCTTAATTCTCCGGAGTAAGGATTGAAGTAGAACGGTTCTCGTTCTTCGGTTATGTCAATTATGTCGTCCGCTAGTTCTTCATATGGAAAAAGGTATCTGATGAATTTGGGGTAAAGAAGTTTGCAGCGTCATGTCAGGCATGGGCTCTCACTCTTCCCATAAGGGATGCATTGAGTTGGCATCCCGAACATTTATCTTTCCGCATTCCAAAGCGTACATCCATCTAAAGGCGATCATCAGAGGGAGATGCGGAGTCTTTAAATCCAGATATCGTACCTTAATGCCTGTTTCTGATACGGTCGCAGTATTAAAGTGAAAGTGTCGGCAGGCTCCATCTCGGCCATGGTTTGATCGTTCTTCTGGGCTCTATATACCAAAATAAAAATAATGCAGAGCTACGTAGAAAGCAAGTTGACTTTTTATAGATCATATCAACCTGTGTGTCATCGAGCACATCATCAGTGCTGTCTTCCTCACCCTCCGATTGGTTGGCAGCCTTTTCTTTTTCTTTAGAAAGCTGTTGTCCATCTTTAGCCACTTTCTCTAACACCTGAGCTGAAGATTGCTTCAGCAGAGTGTTCTTCATATGTGGCTTGAGATCAACGGCCTTGAAAAGCTGGAGCAACGAAGATTTTCTTTGCCTAAGCTGCTGTTCATCGTAAGATTCCTGTCCCTCTTTGAACTTTGGGTGATGATTTTCTTCTTCGGAATTGATAGTTTTCTGAGGTTTGAAAGCGTCCGCCAGCAAATAAACACGTAATTGGATTAGCATTTCGGCGCCAGTATGTAGGCTTTCAGGACAGTCCACCACCGTGCAATGCTTAAACGCGATAATTTCTAGAAAGGATGAGAATCTGGCTTAGAATGCAAGAAATAAAATACTTTTATCGAGCAGTTTAGAGACCCAAGAAGCTATATTTTGAGGCAGTCGACCAATCTCTGATGAAAAAAAAGGGTCAACCAAAAAAAAATGAACGAAACCGTATTAAGCATACCAAAACCACGAGAATTGGTAAATCTAACAACATTGTCCTCTTTACCCTTCTTAATAGGCTTTGCCGCTTGGCTTTTAACTTTGAACATCGAAGTCAGTTTGAGTTGGCCGCCATTCGCGGTCTTTTTCGAATATTTGTCATCGTCGGTTCGATTAATTTCTATAGTCTCCCCCGTTTGAACCCATCCGCGACCTTTGCAGGTACTCCATGCATTGGGAACAAGAAAGGATCCCAAATACATAGATTCAAATCCAAGGGACCTGGACATGGCTGTTGGCTTACCGTCGGCCTTCTTAGTCTGAGTGATAGGTTTGTTCGACTTCTTTGTGGATAGAGGAGCTGGGGTCTTTGTTGTAGGAGGTGTGACCTTTTGTTTTTTAACGGGAGCGGGAGACGACCTAGATTTGATCGAGGATACTACAGATGACTCTCGTGGTCTAGGAGATGTATGGCGATCGGGACTATCTCTGACATCATCAGCTCGTCGTTGTAGTATGGCATCAACATCAATGTCCACATTATCTTCTTCATCGTCACTGCTTGCGAGGAACAAACGTTTTTTCGAGTGGATATCAGAGACCTCGGCTACCGTGACGGCCTCAGGACCGGTGGCAGAGTTGGTATCGAGAATCGCAGACTGAGTTGGAGCATCAGTTTGCATTGGGTAGTTTTCTTCTTCATTCTCTGAATCCGAGTTGAAGAAACAGGGTTTCATTATGAATACGGCAGGCGTAGTCATGTTGAAGATTGGTTGAAGATCAAAGCACGAGTGTGGACGCGTCAATACGCGCCCATAACTGACGTGAAAGCCGCCAGGTCCAAGCTGAGACCTTGCTGAGACTTTGCTAGCAGAGACTTCCACTGAAATGCATCTCACGACGGTCTATGGTAATACGAAGCTATTAAATCCCAGAGAACCAACGAAATATGTAGGTCTTGGAATTAATTAAATTCACTATCCCACCAGTTCAATTATTTAGGACTGCCAGGTAACATTGACCTTCTATTAGGTTTTGACTACCACTAGTCAAATATACACTTACAGTCAAATGACTTTACCGATAAATTTCGAGTATAGAACAGTGGGCAACGACTCGACTGATGAGATGAATATTTGCGAGCAGCATTTCGACTCACGCTGATTGGCCCATTCGAAAGGAAAAAGCGCTTTACGTAATCGTAACCAAAAATTTGCTACCGCCTCTGCGCACGACCAATACCAAAAACTCTTTCCTCAAGAATGGAGGTTGGTACGTCGCACATGGCTGCAGAGACCTCCTCTTTTACGCCCCAGATTACCCCTAACGAACGGAAAAACCTCGCCACAAAAAACTAAAGCGACTTGAAAAAGGAAAGGAAAAAGAAGAAGAAGTGCTCAATACCCTAGAGTCTAAACCCATTGAACTTTCGGCTTCAAAGCCACAGTCAGAGGAGACCATTGACGTCAAAAAGGATTCCAGTTGGCTGTGGATGTCTCTGACCGATAGTTCCATTAACTCATTTCCACCTCTATTTACAAAAGATCATCGGTAGGAGAAGGCTTTGCTGCGTAGATTTTCTCTGACCATATCTTCTCAGATTTTTCTTCCTGATATCTGGTCCTTCCATCAAAATCTACTCGACAACAACCGGAAAAGTCATCTCAACTCTATCATCCAGTTCGGGCGTTGGTCCGTCGTCTTCCCAAAGTGCAGACCACAGCGCTGAAGTCACATCTATCCTTATCAACCCCCAAAATGCATTTCAATTAATATCAGCATCTCTTGACGGATATATCAAAATATGGGATTATTTGGAAGCTGTGTTACTTTCGACCTTTAACATCAAGCAGCCTATCACCCACATGTGCGCACACGAGCGCGAACCCGATCAGGTTTTCGTTATAACGAGTTCTTTTACTTCGGAAAAAGCAGAAGGTGAATTGAGCTTTCTTTCATTTTTTTTTTTGCAGGATGGTCCTCAAAGTCATCTTTAGATAAGAAGGAACTAGCTTCAAAAGTATATCGCATCATCTTAAAGCCCACCAAAGCAACAATTAAATGTCGAGTTCAAAGCCCGCTTGAGCAATTCTTAGTAGGAAAAATGCAATCATCCCCTACAGGTCTCGCCATTTCCCCTTCCGGAGAGTGGATTGTGGCTATCGGTGGCCTAAAAGCCTATGTTTGTTCAACGTCATCTCTCCAATCAGGCTTTACCGAGTTCATCTCGAGGGAGCCCCTAACCTGTCTTGCTATTCATCCCACACAAGAATACTTTGCCACCGGAGATAAAAAAGGCCAAATACGACTGTGGTATTGCCTGGATTCGTCGCTTGTCGCTTCGGGAAAAACCTCTAGCAAAATGACGGACAAGCGTGCTAAAACAACCATGCTGCACTGGCATGCTCATGCTGTTTCTTCCTTGTCATTTTCCTCTAATGGAGCCTACTTGTTAAGCGGAGGAGAGGAAGCCGTGCTAGTTATCTGGCAATTGCATACTGGGAGAAAGGAATTTGTACCTCGAGTTGGTTCACCCATCACCAGCATTGCTGTTGTGAATCGTGAAAGTGCGGAGGAAGAATATCTTCTAGTTCTGACGGATGGATCGCTGGTTATGATCGCCTCTAGTTCTCTCCGAATATCGAAAAGCTTTGCCAGGGTTAAGCACAGTATGTCCGCTAATTGATCAGTCTTTCTAAGGAACTTAATGCTTTACACACCAGATCCTGCGTTATGGGGAACGGGTCCGGCTCCACTGGCTGTACATACCCTCACATCAACTGTCGTCTTACCCTCTTCACATCCTTCTTCCTTACTTGTATATTCTCCATCCACATCTACCGCTATTTCGGAGCTGGAGGTTTCCCCGACGAATCGTGTATCAAGGCGAGACGATAAGCAAATCATCTCATCTCGTGTTGACTGCGTCGTGATAAGTCATGATGGGAAATGGATGGCTACCATCGACGGACGTTCCGGAGATCTTGACTTTGGAGGAGAAGTCTACCTCAAGTTCTGGCGGTGGGATGCGGCTACATCAACTTGGAATTTGGCTAGTAGGACAGACCGTCCGCATGGTGCACACCGTGTAGTCGCCATGGAGTTTATACCTTCCAATCCTGATACCAACCCCTACCTTGTCACATGTGGCGAAGATCGCAATGTAAAAACATGGCGGGTCAGATCAATCAAGTCCAAGGCTGGAAAAGAGGGTGAGCCATCTTGTTGGTTGAAAAGAAGAGATAATCTTATAGTCGATAATAATAGAGTACTGGGTATGCCGTTCGACGTTTGGATATCGTTCAAAGATGCCCTCAAATGTAGTCTATTCTCCCGATGGGTCTTTGATCGCCGTCAGCTATGATTTATACACAGTCATATACGACGTGGCAAGTAGTAGTGTTCGGACTGCTCTCACATGCCCTGACCTCCAGAACGTTTCGCATATGGCCTTCATTGGGGAAACCGGTCAATATTTCGTTCTTACAGATAACCATATGATCCACTTGTGGGATCTAGTTTCTTTGACTGGTAAGCTCACGCACTCTGAAGCCGTAATTCATTCACATCTCAATTGTATGGGTATTGATATAGTCCGATGGCAATGGCTTGTTCATTCCACCATACAGCACGTTATCCCGCACCCGAAGCAAGACTCGTTTGTCGTTTTATTTACCAATCAAGACGACTTGACAGAAGTGTACAAGTTCATGACGACAGATCCTACAATTAAATACACCCGAACATTACCCTTCACATTAAGAAATGCTCGGTGGTACCCATTTGGAGCCACTAGAAGGGATTTTAGCGTCATTGGGATTACCTACAACTGGGAGAGCGTTGTATGCGGGGATGAGCTCGACGTGGCCCAAGACGAGGGTACCTCGGCCAGGGAGATCAGTTATGCTGCACCAGAAACAAAGTCGCTTCTCCAAGATATGTTCGGTGCCACGGCCTTCGATAAGCCGCCCCCGCAAGTGCCGACTAGTCAATACTCCGCCTCTAATAGCTATTATGCCGATGCCTCCAAGCTGGATGGTGTGTTCGATGCACCTTCACACCAACTGCCACCCATGAGCGGACTATATCCGTCGATCTTGAAGGCTTTGTTACGCGAACGCACACCGGAACCCACGGTGGAGCCGCGCGGCAAGGTCGTCGAGCCACCGAGAGAAGAAGAAGATGGTGATGATGATGATAATGATACGCCAATGACGGATGTAAACGCTTTTCCTGCTCAAAAACCGCTTTCAAGCGACGATATGCAGGAACTGATTGAGCTTTTTAAAAGCGACGCGTTCTGTAAGCGTGGGCTGAAGTCTATTTTTTTTCTTATCTAAAAATATCATATGAACAAACAGCTTCGAAAAAAACAACCTCTCCATCGCAGACACACCTGAACGGAAATGGCGTTCCGAAAGCGACGAATGGGATCAATCATAATCATTCTTCGACATCACCCCACAAAACGGTCAATGGGAAACAACCTCCCGACCGACAAACAACCCACGAAGCTGAAAGCCCACTTGGTGTGGGCAAGAAAAGGAAAAAAGTATAGTCGTCATACAAGTACAAGTAGAGCACACTTGCATATTGCATCATTGCATAGTATTGCATAGTACATATATAACTATCTATCTATAATTACATCTAGTCTATCTAGTCTAAAATAGTACAACATGGCGAGAACACATGTCGCAGTCGGAAATTGAATGTGATTTTCTTAAAGAAAGCGCCCTGTTTCGTCACGGAATCTCTCACTACTCCTCCCCTTCCCCCCCTCATTCTCGTGTTGTGACTCTCGGCCAAAACCACAGTCGCTCCTTCCATTCTTTTGTCAAACCTTTTTTTTTTCCTTTCCATCTAACAAAATGGTGGATCGCGGTTCATACGATTCCTCCAATATTCCTCTTAATCAGGCCGGGTTCCAGCAAAACTACTCCAACGCGAATTTTAACGACACTCCCACCACCCCCTTTGAGCAATCCAAATACGCCGAGGGATACCATGACCCTGTCAATTCTCCTAGGAGAAAGAAAGGGGTTAGTCCATGGATCAAATTCGGTCTGCCTATCTTAATCGTAGTCGCCATTGCTGCAATCGTTGCCGGTGTCGTTGCAAGCCGCAAGTCAAAGAAATCAAGTGCAATAGCGAACTCCCCCGGTTCGCCTTCAAACAATCCCAACGGCACTCCCGCTGGTCCGGGAAAAACCGGTCTTGATGGTCTTGCTGTCTTCCCTGTCGCAACGGATACATACGAGCTACCTGTTTATCCGAAAACTGTACGTGTTATATTCGTCTGTAATAGTCGTCACTGGAATTCAATTACCTTCACCTATGCCTTATAGACCAACACTGCCTTATTCACCGTACCTACGTTCACGTCTAACGCTCAGTTATCATGGCCTACGGATACTTTCCAACCCCCCTCTCCAGCACCCACACAACTTCGCCCAGATCACCCTCGTATCATCGCTCCGCAATATAAATGGGACGCTCTTCCTGCGTTGATTCAACAAGATCCTTACCTAGCTGAATGGAATGATACTATTATGGGTAATGCTTCAGACTGGCTCAATCAACCTCCCGTTGCCTACGTAGTCGATGGCGGTCTTACATTGAGTGGTATTTTGGACTGTTCTCGTCAAGTCAAAGAACGAATAAAGGCGTTTGCGTACGCTTATCAAATGACAAATGACACAAAGTGGGCAGAGCGGGCATGGACCGAACTCTTGGTACGTTGACTTGTCTAAATTTTTTTATAAAAACACAATGTACTCATTTCTTTTTTTTTTTTTTTTGCTCGGTAGACCGTAGCAGGCAACGGTACCACCTCGTGGGGTCCTGATGTGGATCGCTGGAACTCGCAGCACTTCCTCGATGTAGGCGAAATGACCGCCGCATTCGCGTTTGGCTATGACTGGCTTTACAACTATTGGACTACCGAACGTCGCACCGCGCTCATGTGGAGTATGATAACGTACGGCCTCAATTACGGTCTGGAAGCTTACACGAATCTCAACATTGGTTGGTGGTCGAACAACATTACTGGCAATTGGAACTGCGTCTGCAACTCCGGCTTAACTTTAGGCGCACTCGCCATCCTTGACGAAGATCCAACGGGTGTTGCACAGGGTATTCTTGCCAAGTCCATACCAAATGCTGCCCAGAATTGTATGTTTGGCGTTGCTGAAGACGGCTCGTGGACGGAGACCGCCAATTATTGGTATTTCGGTACCACGGGTGCGGCAGAGATGAGCAGTGGTCTGCAAACGGCCACTGGCAGTTCAGATGCCTTTGGCTTGCTTACTTCCAACCCCTCGTTTAACTTGACTGGCGAATTCCATATTCACAGTCAGGGGATGACTTCCTTGTTCAACTACGGTGACCATGGACCAAATAAATACAGCACGACTTCTAACTCGATGTTATTCTTTGGTGATTATTTCAACATACCGAGGTATATACTCCACCAGCGTGATCAACAGGATGCTGCGGAACCCACTGCCATGTTTTGGTATCAACCAAATGTTTATGGTGCTTGGTGGGAGGGTCTCGCTCTTGACCATGATTTCAGCAATGCCTTCGATAACTGGTTCGCCGCACGGACCACATGGACGGATAACACTGGTTTGTATATTGCAATGAAATGTAGTCAGGCACTCAATCACCAGACACACGGAGATCTCGATTGTGGCGATTTCGTCTTTGATGCACTTGGCCAACGTTGGTTCGGTGAATTGGGCTCAGGAGATTATGATGCAAAAGCCTACTTTTCTTCAGAACAACAAGACTCACTTCGATGGACCTACTACCGTAAAATGACTGAAGGACAAAACACCCTCCTGCTGAATGCGGAAAATCAACTAGTGACGGCGAATCCCTCCTCAACCTTTGGTACGACTGGTGATGTGCAGGGGTCTAGCACTGTCTTCCAAGTTGCGAATGACTCTACTGCCTTTTTCGTCACGGACATGACTACGGCTTATAACAATTCGTATGTAACCTTGTTCTTTATTTTTTCTTTTTTTTTTATCGTATGACGAACGTCTGACTGGGCTGTCTCTTTCTCCAGAGTCTCTGTTTCGCGAGGTATACGTTTCATAAACAACCGGCAACAAGTTTTACTACAAGACGAAATCAATTGCAATACCCCTGGTCAATGGCGTGCTCACACCAACGCCACCGTTTCTATCGATTCGAGTGGAACTACTGCAACTTTGTCACTTGGTGGTCAGAAGCTTACAGCTCGGATCCTGAGCTCGTCATCAGGTGCCACATTTGGAACAATGGCAGCTCAACGACTTCCAACAGATCCACCCCCACCTCAACCTGATCAGCCGAATCCTGGCGTGACTGTTCTCACCATCGACTTCCCGGCTGGGCAAAATACCTTGGAAGTTTTGTTCACTCCTCAATATCAAAACGTCGACTTCAACTCCTTTTCTACACCGCCATCCGTTGGATTAGCCCAATGGAGTCTTACTAGTCATAACTAAACAAAGACTTTGAACTGTTTCTTACTCTTTTCTTGCTGTTTACCTGCTTCTCAATGTAGCCTCCCTTAATTTCATTTGAAAAGGACTTTTGTTTTTGTTTCCTCCGATATGTGGATGTAGTTTGAATTTTAAATTTCAAAAAATCCTTAAAACAAACGTCAACGTCAACCCTGATAGGTGTTGTTTTGACAACGAAAGTTGCTCCACGACACGCGTCATTCGTTTTTGGTCACCAGCGTCTAAGTTCTTAGTGCCTGTCGTCGTTTGTTTCTGTTCTTTCGCAGTCAACCACTCAAAAGAAAGTAAAGCCCTTTGCATTCACCAGTTTGCTTGTTTTCTTTTTTTCTTTTTTTTCCTTGCCATCTTGCATTAGTTGACCTAATTCAAGCACTTTTGTGAGTTATTATTTTCGTGCTGGACTAAAAATATAATAAGCGCTGATCCGATTCTGCACTGCACTCTTTTTCTCCCTCCCATTACCCCCCTCCTCTCGTCTCCCTCTCGGCCGCTCCTTTTGCCATTAAAGAAAACGATCGTTGCGTCGTCTCAGAGAGTTCATAACGCGACGACTGATAATACAAGAAGAAAAAAGAGTTTAAAAAAAAGCAAATCTCCCTTAGACATGCATCGACATCTCACTCTCATTTTCGCACTCTCATTCCTATTCACAATCGTTTTACCCATCCATGCTCTCGCTGGTAGCATAGAGAGCCATGGTAACGTTGCCCGGATGCACAACAGGATGTTGAAGCGGCGAGGCAACAGCAATAATCCTCTCGCTGCTTTGTTAGGCGACCCCAATTCCCAGGCAGGCGGTGGAGCAGCGAATGTCGAATCCGCTCCCTCTCAAAGTGGCAATCCCTCAACTTCAGATGGTACCGGCGATAACACTCCTTCTGCAGCTGGTCAATCAAGTAGCAATGGCGGAACGACGGCGAACGGTGCAGGCTCCACTAATGGTAACAATCCTTCCGTCGGTAATACCAACACTGGTAACACCGGGAGCACTAGTGGGAATACCAACAGCGATTCTAATCAGTCAGGAGTACGTCTTGTATCGTGTGAATTGCCTTGATTCAATCTAATATTTTTTTTGCACCGTAGAACTCCCCAGCTGATGGTTCTCAGCAAGGCGGTCTCGCTTCTATTGTGTCAGGTATATTGGGGGATCCCAAGTCAACTTCATCGTCACCTTCTGCAACATCTAGTAAAACCGCTTCTACCGCCGCTAACTCGACATCTGCTACTACAACCGGCACCTCCACGTCTTCATCGTCTTCTACTACCTCGTCCTCTTCCCCTACAGTTACACCATCCACCTCTCCCACGACTTCCTCCTCGTCATCTATCTTCAGTCTACCTAGCAGCAGTGCGACCGCATCAGGTACTTCCTCTTCCACCACTCCGTCACAAACAGCACCGGCTACCGAAGATGACAGCAACCCACCCAGCGGGAACATCACCCGAAACACAATCGTCATCTTGGTCGCTATTGGTGCTTCCATCGGCGTGGCTGCCATAGTTTGGACAGTCATTCGTAAATGGAAGTTCCGTCCGTCCAGCAACTTCGAAGGCCGTATGCAGCCCATTGACTGGCAGCCCACTACGCACGATGACGACGATATCATTGCCAACAGGCTGAATCGCAACGCTAGTACTCGCTCTCACGGTTCTTTCACTTCTGGTAATGGACACTCGGGAGCAAATGATAGCAGTCTTGTTGCAGACCTCCCCCCGCTTGACGCTATGGGAGGATCTAATCATCTTGCTCCCGTCGGCGGGTACGCTAATTTACAACGGGGACCGAGTCCACAACCCATGTTCGAGTTGTCTAACCCGCATCAATTCCCCGTCTCTCAACAACAGCAGTACTACAATCCCAGTCAAGGAACAGCCTATGGATACTGAAATTTGACGGGATGATACCCTTCTGTTTAGTAGTTCCTTCTTCTCGTCACTTCTTTGCACTTATCCTTACCTACTACCTCTTGACATATACCTCCTTTTTCTTTATTTCATCATTTTTCTTTTCATCTTCTTGTTCACACTATTACTTTTTTACTGTGACACTTCAGGCACGCCCTTGTCTATTAAGATTAGGTGGCGCTGGACGTGTTCACTTTCTTCTCCACAGACTTTGGAGTGTCAGGTACAGTCTGAAAAGGTGTATATATTTCTTTTAAAATTCTTTTGTTTTCCCTTCCCCTCCCTCATGACCCAAATCTTCTCGTCGCTGTTACTCTAGATCTGTGTTTTTGTTCCATTCTTGGCGTGTCTCATTTTTGTCTGTCACTCGATGGCTTCATGTGATTTCTTTGTTCATTGACACGTGTAGGCTCGTTTTCCTTTCACTAATCTGTTCACTTACACAAAGGATCCGGAATAGGACAGGCTTTTATTACTGGAGCTCTGCGCCCCAGCTGTTCAGTTTGACCACATGCGTGCCACGTGTAAACAACAATAGGCACGATGAGTCTGGTTTAATGTGGTGTATTTGGTTAAGCCTCATACAGTTTTATAAATAATTTAATTTGAAGACATCATTCAATCTCGAAATACATAATCTACAGTTAGATCGTTTGTCTTGGAATACAGTGATCGCAATTATGCAAGCGGATCCGGATGAACAGGAATCCATCTGTTAAAAACGGAACTTGGATCATACTTGTGCTTAATTCTCTGCAATCGTGGATAGTTATTTCCCCATAGTTGCTTTGATCTTGTTTGCAGATCAGTAGGGTCCGTAGCTGAAAATAATTCGTCAGTGAACAAACATTTGGAGATTAAATTTAAATTTTGTATATTACTGTAGTTCCCATAGCCAGAATTTTCGTTTTCACTCAATTCCCTCTCCGCTTTATCAAGGATAATCTGCTGTAGTTCCCTTGATATAGATCGTGCGTGTTTCACGTCAACTCCTTTTTCTTCATCATCCCAATTTACAATGATAAGAGCGTTCGGTTGCCTACCACGGCTGCGACATGCGGTGGCGTCGGGAGAAACTTCACAAACTTTTCTATACGGGAAAAATTCAAAATTGAGAACGACCTCGAACGGCACACGAGATGGATCTGTGGGATGTTTTTCGGAAAGTTCCAAAATACGTTTGAAAACATGTGGGGCAACCGTAGTAAGAGACGATCTTAGACTTGTTCCTGTCTGTTTCCTGGTATTAATTCGGGTTTGTCAGAAATTAGTAGAATAATGCAAACCATGTAAACTCTCCGGCCGTGCGGTGCCATCGGATTAAACAATTCATTTGCTTGTTCAAACGGCACCTCTCGAGTCGTGTCGACCACCGGGCCTGTTTTTCTGATTATCAGTATCAAAAAGAAACTTCTACAAGTCGACTGTATACCTAAATCAAACAATGGCTTGAAGTGCTGACGGCCCTCTTCTTCTGATCCATTATAGAAAAGAGCTGCGGCGATAGCGGGCTAAAAAAGGGTTAATTTACATCTTCAAAGTACAAGACATCAACTCACCTGCTTATCCGGCCCTCGGGTCAATCCGAGTAGGATGCATTCGTCATCTCCCACATCACTCCACCACTTGTCTATAACAGCAGCGACCTTCTCCAAAAGCGGAGGGGGAAAGATAATCATGCCGGAAAAAATGGTTTTGCGTTGTGGATGTAGCTTCAAAACGAATTCAGTTACTATTCCAAAATTACCGCCCCCTCCACGAATAGCCCAGAATAAATCAGGATGAGACGTTTCAGAGGCGGTAACGATTGATCCATCGGCGAGGACAATCGTCACTTGGACGAGATTATCAATTACAAGGCCATGTCTGCCGGAGAGATATCCGAAGCCCCCGCCCAAAATCAGCCCCCCGACACCTGTGTGATTAACTGTACCACCGGGGGAGGCCAAACCGTGTTTAATAGCGGTATAATCCACGGTTTTCCATAGTGCTCCGCCTCCAACGTAGCCCAATCGCTTTTCGGGGTCGATTCGAGCTGTGTCAAAGTACCGGTTCAAATCAATTGACACACCGTCCTCCACAGACGAGGAGCCAGAAGGATTGTGTCCGCCTCCTTTGACGGCTAAAGGCAGATTGCTTGTTGTTGCGAATTTGACAGCATTTGCAACGTCTTGGTCATCTTTCGGGAAAACGACGTATCTGTGAAACAGTGATCTGGTGAGCAGAGGAACTAGTACTGATGGAAACAGAGGTTGAATAATACCTAGCTTTCCGTTCAGCGTTCTTTGCCCACCGAGCCAAAGCACTTTCATATTCTGGAGAAGAAGGTTCAACAATGTCGCCTTTGAAAAGGACTTTGAATTCCTCGAACGATGCCATAGTAGATAGAGTGTGTGTAATAATACTCTGTGTGATGATGCTCACCACTTTTACTAGAAGCTTTATAAATACATTCCTCGGATGGCGTTGGATTTGTACCTTACTCCATATGGCTAATTTCTTCGACCAATGAAGACGACTCAAGGAAGTAAACGTACACGCAGTCGCTAGTGGAACAAAAGATGTCAATAAATCAATGATCGTAAGCACGAGTTTTTTTTTTTTGAAATCAGGTTCGATCTTTGAAAAAATGCTAGAGAGGAGCCGATAAGTATACGAAGTTAGTTAGTACTCGCAACGAACTTGATCTTAAAGGCTCTCAGTATATACAATCTTGGGCAAGGAGTGGGGACATCGGAGTAATTAAATTGATACTATTGGCGTCAGAGACCCCGTTGATTTACTACGGATCGCGGGACCGACACGATCTACCGCACCATTAGATATGGATAAGATAAGCTGATAAAAGATTCTCCAAAACTATATGATGTAGGACTTTGGCCGGTATACGAACTTGGTACTTTTATGATATTGGTTTGCTATGCGATGCTATGGTACATGATTGATCGGCTTCATTCATCATTACTTCAAAAAACGTATTATTCAAAGTCATTGTACAAACTGAAATTAGATAACATAAATAAATACG
Organism: Phallus indusiatus; assembly: GCA_027605045.1. NCBI lineage: Eukaryota > Fungi > Basidiomycota > Agaricomycetes > Phallales > Phallaceae > Phallus > Phallus indusiatus. The sequence goes on from JAQFWX010000074.1 coordinate 102,116, forward strand.
GTGGGCCAGAGGGCTGAGTAAGGCTTGTCAATGTCAACAGCTTTCCAAGACGGTGGTCTCACTGAAACGAGCGAGTTCAAATTCATTCCCACTATTGATGAGGCAGCCCATGGGTTCTTACTAAACTAGTTATTATTTGATAAGGAGGTGAGCGTAAGTTACATACAAAATGACGGATCTTACCGTGGCCATGCTGAAATCAAATACATAAGACTTCTATTCCTTGCACGGTTCTTCCCGACTGATAATAACATTTCAGGAACTGGAAAATTTGTCAAAATTCTACTCACTTCTTTCCGCGAGCAGAGACCGATTAATATATCTTGATCAATGATAATTCCATCGTAATGATACGTTCGAGAGCTTGTTATTTCGCGGTAGCGTAGACATGTTCGGACGTGGTCTGCAAATACACGCTTTGTCTTTGATATTAACGAAGCTTCTGTCACCCAGCGGATTGTAGATGTTCCAGAGGAGTCGTCTGTAGCTACCATGAAATAAAGAAACCCTGCATCAACAATATTTTCTCGATGAACTGGGGACTCACCGATAAAAGGCAAAGGGGTCGGGTTAAAATCCCAGACTTGTAAATACGATGGACAAACACCTCTCCCGTGCCACGAGAACTTCGGTAAAGGTTTCACATATCGATTTCCATACACGTAGCCAATCCATATTGCTTCGGCTTTGGTTTCTACCAAGCGACTGGAAGAGGGACCCCAGCTTTCCCATGGTAGGACAGTATTTGGCATTGAAGTTAAGGTGGTGGAAAGTAACATCGAGGCATGCACGAAGAGCATGCAGCAGAATGGGTTGTTTGCCGATCTTATTCCTAGTTCGACTACAATCAAAGAGCATGATGAGGCTGAGACAAAAATCCGATCGCCAGTACTGGTTGGATCAAACCCCTCCAGAGGATCAGTACGCGTCAACATAGACACAACCCTTGCGTCTTCGTGCAGGAGTGGTAACTGTAGAGTTAATAGAGGAGCAGGATCGATTGAGTCCGTATATTTCCGTGTTGGGATCTTATAAATGTCTAATCTGGGCGTATGCTTTGAACCGTGAACAGGATCAAAACTCGGTATAAGAAGATGCTCCGGGGATAGGATGGAAAATGAGCCAAATCGAATGGTCTTGGAAGAGGTGGCTTTATGCTAACCCATTTTTGACTCAATAAACAAGGGAATAGTAAAAACATTAAGTAAACTCACTAAAAGGAGTTCACCGCATGTCCAATCCCATATATAAATATGGTCTTGCTCCAAGTATGGCGGGGTCCGTGTATTCAGGCACAATACAATGAGAATATTTCCGGTCAGCTGAAAAGTGAAAGAATAATATTCATGGCGTAAAGCAATAAATAACGGCCCGTCTGAAAAACCCGATTTGGGGTGTGGGAGACCGGTCGACATTGTCAGTAAATGAACCGAATACTTTGCTCTCAACGGTCGAGAAAAAGTACTATATGTAAATTCAGCCAGGCTCTGCGGCGGACTTAGATGTCTGATACTTACTCAAGTATAGGTCGTTCAATAATGACGGCCAAATCTTGACCTGGGTCTATGGTAAAGTCTCGTATGTTGACACCTAGATCATCGTGACGCCATGTTCTCCCTGTGGTGCCGCGAATACTAGAGGGCAGCTCAGTAAAGTCTATGCCACAAGGATGATTTCTGGTCCTGCCAAATCCAAAAGCAAGGACGCCTTGAACCAACTCCCACGCATAGCTGTTCCGTTTATCGAATTGGTGATTTGAGACGAAATCCAAAGTGGTCCAATTCTTTTCGAAGCGATACAAAAGCTCAAGGCGGTCTTTGACTGTTAAATCTGAATGCCCTGTGTCAGTAACCTTGGCGGCCAACTGGGCAATTCTATACTGTAGAATTACGGATTCGGCGATTGTTTGGTGAAGACGCCTACAGGTCTGAAGTACGGCATACATAAGCCCTCGCCACAAGATAAGCATAAACATGAGATGTACCATTGAACAGTTGATTAATTCCTTCAATTCCAGATTGCTCAAGATATACACTTGCACTTCATGTGGCAGAAAATACATTATGTGGCAGCGGCAATTGCAGGAGAAGCGTGAGTAACATGTGAATAGGCTTGCCTAATTCACAATTCGCGGTCCGCTGGGGAGCTGGCTCTGGCTCCGTGTCATAGCTTGAGCCTAGCGCTTAAAATAAATTATGTAATAGTCATGTGACCCAAAATTATGTAATAATAATATTCACTACGTTGCCGCCACTAAAACAGCACAAACTCCAACATATATCCACACTCGTTTTTAACAATGAATCACGAAATTCCGATCCGAGAGTCAAAATGCCGAAGATGCAGAGTGTCTTCTTACAGTAAATTCATAGTGTGCCAAGGGAAAGGGAAACACCCCGAAAACAGGGGACGCATTATGCAGAAAGTAACGTGAAAGGATACCTCCACGTATATGCTTAGAAGTCATTCACGAAGCTTACAGTGTGAAGATGCAACATGCCATGATGTTATCTTTTACACAGATCCTTTTGAATCGTTTGAAGATGCCACCGCTGTTGCAGATTACTTCAACGACCATGCGTCCACCAGAAAATTGACTATAAAGATACCTCCATCGAGATTCCTAAACGATTGCAATACCCAAAAGCCCGTGACAAGCTTCGGTCTTTGCGCTGGACGACTGTGTAAAGCAAAGCCAACAGCAAAAAAAGCACATTCAAGATGTTTGTATGCAATGTGTGCAAGTTGCTGTACACTCGATCACGAAGCAGCCATTCAAGCTGGTGTCTCAAGACGAGACTGTGCAGTTCATGTTGATCGGGGCTCTAATAACTCCAGAAATCAAGCACAGGCTGAACCACAAGCAACAAACAGCAGTCCCACGTTGTCAAACAACTTGTCGGATATTATCTCGAATACACCGGCCCCCCGGAGATATCTTTATTCAAACAGTATTAGCTCCCTATGGTCAGACACAGCTCGAGCAGCTCAGGTGAATGCTCAACAGAAGCGTGCGGCAGCAGTGGTTGCACGTGCCTCAACAAAAAAGGTTCTGCATTTTGTGACTGTGTTGATATGGCATACCGTGAGCGAAAGCTTTCATTTACTCATTTCTACTAATGAAGATATAGGAACATAAAGAACCAATAAACTATCGCCCAGAAGTTCCCAATTTTCCCAACTTTACACTGGAATCTGCCTGCGATTGGCTTGTACAACAACTTAAGATTGAGTCTCATGACAGCCTTTTGACATACGACATGGCTACCATGGAATGGCAAACACACGGTCTGCAAACAGTTCGATTTGTGAAGGCAGATCAGCGTTTGTTATACAAATTGACCAGGGATATTACAAAGTCGTTCCCGGATGCGAATTGTCCAGGTTTAAGCAAGGAATTGAGCAGGGATGGAACGACAAGTACAAAAACCCCAGCTTTATCTCAACAGATATCAGCGATCAACCATACGTCAGTACCCAGTATCAAAATAGAGGCTACCGGTCCATCACACTCAGTCAAAAAGCCCAAAAGCTGGCCGACGGATTGGACGGTTTATGAAATAAATGCAGGGTTTGAGCTAATAGAAGACGGACAAAAGCAGCGGAAAAGGCTGGAAGACCTATTCCTTGAGGCATTTCGTCAGCCGATTGTACGGTCAACATTCAACAAGACCCGGAAATGGTATCGATCTATAGACCAGAATGTCAAAGACAAATTTATCTCTTATGGGTTACAAAGGAAAGGCTCTTGGGTCCATTTCAAAACCACAGTCATGTTACAGCCTGATGATAACATCCCATCTTCAAGTCCTTGCGGATCACCATCCAACTCATTCAGCTGTACTCCCAAATCAATACAGTCTTCTCTTATTGGTACAAAGCGCGCAAGATCACCATCTTGGGAGCTACCCAACGACTTAGAAACTATTATGAATTTGAAGCGACCGCAAATACCCTCACCAACCATTAAACGCGAAGAAGACAGTGATGAGATAGTCATGATTGACGCTAGTTCTCCAATCACCCTTCACAAAGAGATACAGGATGGGATTGAGGTTTATATCTTAGATGACTAATTATCGTATTTCATTTGTTCGTATCAGCATTAACATTCGATTTGTAGGTACATTATCAGATCATCAGTTTTACAGTGTCATTCATTTGTTCAATTCACTCATTTTCATTCTCAACACGTTATTTGTTTTGTATCATGGATAAAACATTTGTATTCACATCAACAGTTCTATTAAAACTTTCAAACAGCTAATGTCAGGGTACGCTACCGCCGTCTCTCATTTTCTTACTTATTATCATCGGCATCACTTCCTTTCTATTTTATTTATCATTTCCATATTTTACTTTCACTCTCCGTTTCCTTGTTCTGTCTCTATTTCACTTTCTCTACTCGCGCGCTTGCGCTCGTACCCGGCGTGATGCCCGTGACATCACGTCGCTTAGGTTCGGTTTGGGCGCCTGGCACTTAGCTGTGTCAGGGCCGCACGCCGCGTCGTCGTTTTATGTATATAGTAGCTGTACCTAGAGTGAGGGTCCCTAAGCTTGTTCTCTTAGGATCCCCTCCCTCTAGGTGAGTAGTTAGTTTCCCTTCCAACATATTATCTTAGGATCCCCTCCCTCTAGTGTGAGCTGAGTAGCCCTAACAGTAGAACAAGCTTCTACTCGCAGACTGGTCGTTTCTATCGACACTCGTTACTGAAAAATCGCGCTCGACACCGACTATCGCAGTGTCGTATTTTCCCCTCGAGTCCCGTCTATAATCGACCCCTCTGTTTCGTCCTAAAACCCCTTTTTCCTTTCTCTCTCTCTCATGGATTCTTCACCCCCACCCTCTGCACCCCAAATCGTCACCCTCGAAGATGTGGCGACTATTATCATGCGGCAGTTCGCGGAAATGGATGCCCGCATGGCAAGACAGGAATCCCAGGCCTCACAGATGATTGAGGTCCTACGGAGCATCCGAGACGCGGCTAGAGCTGCTCCTACCCAAAACACCCCTGTTGACGACGCGCCCTCACCTGGACAACCACCGGCTCCTGAGCATCAAGCCAGTTCACGCTCTTCCCGAAACACCCGACCTGCTGTACCTCCTTCGTTCGACGGAGATCGCTCCAAAGGTCGTGCCTTCTGGAACACCGTCGAGTTTTACATGAGTATATGCAGTCGCGATTTCGAGACTGATGAACTCAAGATCGGCTGGGCAATGTCGTACATGAATGAAGGCCGCGCCCTTACCTTCAGCGAATCTATGCTGAAAAAGTATCAAAGAGGAGAGAAGCCCTTCGCCGACTGGAATGCCTTTCGGGAACGATTCAAGGCTGATTTCTTTCCACAATCCGAGCAAGAAGATGCCATCAACACCCTCTATTCCAACCGCTATGTCCAAGGCAACAGGACTGTGGAAGAGTATGTGGACGCCTTCCGCGTGCTCATTGAGCACGCTGGCTTTACGGAAGGACTCGCCATTAACACGTACTTTCGTAACGGTTTGGATCCGACAATTGCATCTCTAGTAGCGACGATGAAGGACCGACCCGCACTTCACGACTACGAGGGCTGGATCAGGCAAGCACGCATGTTTGACATGGACAGGCGTGCCAACGAGGCTTTCACTGCTGCTCGTCGCCGACTCGTAGGCTCTGGAACGGTTCAGACGAATCCCGCGATCGTCCCCATTAATCGACCCCGTCCCAACCCCTTTCCGTCGTATCAGACCCTCCAGATCCAGAGGAGGCCCCTGCCCCTTCCTATCAAGCTCCTTCTTACCCACCTCCCAGGCCAGCACCTCAACTCGCGCCCGCGTTGCCTCCTAGACCTGCGGCTTCTGCTCCTACATCCCAGGTTAGACATGACCCGATGGACGTTGACGCTGCTCGTCGACGCGTAGGCCCAGAATCGACCAGATGTCATCGCTGTGGAGCAACAGGCCATTGGGCTCGTGAATGCCCTCGCGCATACGACATTCGGTATCTTCAGCCCGACGAATTGGACGACAATATCGCACATTTGTTGGCCCAGAAAGACGCGTTGGAAGCCCAGGCGCGTGGCGACTCTGCTCTGACCCAAGGCGAGACTGTAGCTGCAACAGAGGTAGAGGATTTTCAAAACGGCGACGAGTGATAGGTGCACCCTCGTTGCCGACATCTAATAGATTCGACATTTTGTACATAGATCGCGAACAAAATGACATTTCTGATTCGAATCTAACTACCCCTGCTGCATCCCCTGACAAACCCAAAGAATCGCCTCCACCTGCCACACGTTCTGTTTCTACCCCATGTATGCTGTCGCCTTCTCAACGTCGTGCATTGCCAAAGGAATACCGACTCGCAGCTACCGCAGGCACGCAGAAGCTAGAGATTCCAGTAGAGCTACAGAGTGTTGACACCGGAGCCCTGCTGCACAGCAAGGCCATGCTGGACACCGGGGCTAGCGGTATGTTCCTCGATCGTGACTTTGTCGAGAAACATCGGCTTCCCTCCGTACGCCTTGCTAAACCCATTCCCGTGTTTAACGTCGACGGTACGCCCAACCACGCTGGCTCTATCACCCACGTTGTCGACCTCGTTGTTCGCTTTCGGGATCACTCTGAACGCACCTTGTTCGCCGTTACCTCACTCAAGTATCCCGTCTTGTTCGGGCTGCCGTGGTTCAAGGCTCACAATCCTGTCATAGACTACACAACTGGTCAAGTAGAGTTCATGCGCTGCAGCCCCAGTTGTCGGTCTTGTGCCCCACGCTGGCCAGCGGGTAAGCTCTCTAAGCGCGCGTTCCAACAGATCCGACGCGCACCTCTGCCAGAGCTCGACGACACTGAGGCCGATGATCCTGACATACCAGACCTGGTCGACGTCGAGTCTGGGATTGAAGAGGGTGATCGACTGTTCGCGATATCAATGCTACCCGACGAGCCCGACACTCACCGCATATATGCCACCGAGACCATCTCCCAGCGACTAGCTCAGGCCCACGCCAACGACGCAGACGCACCAGCTCCCAAGGGTTTTCGGGATATCGTGCCAGAGATGTTCCACAACTTTGCCGACATTTTCTCGAAGGAGTCGTTCGACTCGTTGCCGCAATCGAAGAAGTGGGATCACCCGATAGAGCTTGTGCCAGGTTCTGAGCCCAAGTCGTGCAAGATCTACCCGTTGTCGCCCAACGAGCAGGCCGAGTTAGACGCGTTTCTAGAAGAAAACCTTGCATCTGGACGAATCCGACCCTCCAAGTCGCCCATGGCGTCCCCGGTATTCTTCATTAAGAAGAAAGATGGCTCTCTTCGTCTCATCCAGGACTATCGGGCATTGAATGCTATGACGATTAAGAACCGTTACCCGCTGCCCCTGATCTCAGAGCTCATCAACAAATTGCAAGGTGCCCGGTACTTTACCAAGCTGGACGTGCGCTGGGGTTACAACAATGTGCGGATAAAGGAAGGAGACGAGTGGAAGGCTGCTTTCCGCACCAACCGCGGCCTTTTCGAACCTCTGGTAATGTTCTTTGGTCTCACAAATAGCCCTGCGACCTTCCAGACAATGATGAACGAGATCTTCGAGGACATGATCTCGGAAGGTGTCGTTGCCGTCTATATCGACGACATTCTCATCTACACTCAGGATCGGGAACAGCACAACCAGGTAACACGACGCGTTCTCGAACGTCTCCGCGAGCACAAGCTGTATCTCAAGGCAGAGAAGTGCGAGTTCTGCCGGACTAAGATCGAGTACTTGGGTGTTGTCATTTCCGAGAACACAGTCGAGATGGATCCCGCGAAAGTCTCGGGTGTCAGAGACTGGCCCATCCCGAAGAACGTCACTGAGGTCCAGTCCTTCCTGGGCTTCGCCAACTTCTACCGTCGGTTTATCAAGGATTTCGCGCATATTGCCAATCCCATGTTCGGGTTAACCAAGAAGGATACACCCTTCGTCTGGTCCGACACTTGTCAGCATGCTTTCGATACTCTGAAGTCGTCAATTACCTCTGCTCCCATTCTTCTCATTCCCAACCCCACTAATCCTTACCGGGTTGAAGCAGACAGCTCCGACTTTGCAACAGGCGCGGTTCTTTCACAGTTGTCGAACGAGGACGGCAAATGGCATCCTGTTGCGTTCTTCTCGAAGGCCCTCAGTCCCGTTGAACGCAACTACGAGATTCACGACAAGGAGATGCTGGCTATCATACGGTCCTTAGAGGAATGGCGACACTTTCTCGAAGGCGCATCCCACCCTATCGACATACGGACTGATCACAAGAATCTTGAATATTTCATGTCCGCGCGTAACCTAAATCGTCGTCAAGCTAGATGGTCAGTATATCTCTCACGATTCGACTTTACTCTGCAGCATATACCGGGTAAGTCGATGGGGAAACCTGATGGCTTGTCCCGTCGCCCAGATCATGGCTCGGGAAAAGACGACAATCGTGGCGTCACTCTAATCCGACCCGAAATGTTTGCAATCAATGCTCTGCAAACATTCCGTCTTAAGGGGGAGGAGGAGGACCTTCTACGCCAGATTCGCAAGGCCAAACGAGAAGGCAAGGTCGAGGATAGTGTGTCTAAAGCCGTTGCAACACTTCGTGCACTGGGTGGTCGTTCAGCTCACTCGTCGGAATGGTTTGAAGACCAGGACCTCCTCTACTATCGCGGCAAGGTTTACGTGCCAAATGTGGACGAGTTGCGTCGGAAAATCCTTTCCAGACACCACGACACCAAACTCGGTGGTCACCCGGGTCGTTTCAAGACTCTCGAGCTCGTTTCGCGCACCTTCTGGTGGCCAGGTGTCTCTAGGTATGTCCAACGCTATGTAGAGGCCTGCGACATGTGTCTACGTACGAAACCGTCTCGTCATGCTCCCTATGGCCTTCTCCGACCCACAGAAGTGCCAAGTCGACCCTGGGAACACATCTCAGTCGACTTCATCGTGGAGCTGCCAGAATCTAACGGTTTCGACGCGATCCTCTCTGTCGTCGACTCTCTCACCAAACGGGTTCATTTCGTGCCGACATTTACGACACTTGACGCGACGGGTCTAGCCCGTCTGTACCTTCAACACGTCTGGAAGCTCCATGGTCTCCCCATGAAGGTGATCTCTGACAGGGGCCCCCAGTTCGCGTCCCGCTTCACGCAGGAGCTTTCTAGACTCCTTGGCATACGGCTTGCACCCTCTACGGCATATCATCCTCAAACCGATGGTCAGACGGAACGTGTCAATGCAGAAGTCGAACAGTACCTTCGACTTTTCACCTCTGAGCGACAGGACGACTGGGACCAGATACTGCCCTTGGCTGAGTTCGCATATAACAACCACGTGCACTCAGCTACGCGCGCGACACCGTTTGAGCTCGACACTGGACGACATCCTCGTATGGGATTCGAACCGCTGGTTGCCGACTCCAAGATCGAATCTGTCAACGAGTTCAAGACGCGTATGGAGTCGACGATAGAGGAAGCCAAGGCCGCTATAGCCAAGTCGAAGGATGAGATGGCCAAGTACTACGATCGGAAACACATCCCGGCACCTGAATACAAGGTTGGCGACAAGGTATACCTCGATTCGAGCGACATCCGTACCACCAGGCCCTCCGCCAAGTTATCGCATCGGTACCTGGGGCCTTTCCCGATAGTCAGCAAGGTCGGATCGCACGCATATAAGCTGCGTTTACCACTGTCGATGTCAAGGCTTCATCCAGTGTTCCACGTCGGGAAGTTGCGTCCAAAGGTTGAAGATACAATCCCGGGTCGTCGCGTCAGGGCCCCCCCCCCTCCTGAGGTCAGAGACGATGGTGAACACTATGTCGTGGAACGGATCTTGGACAGTCGTGTCTTCCGGAGACGACTCGAGTATAAGGTGCGTTGGGAAGGCTATGGCCCCGAGCACGATCAGTGGGAACCCGAGTCAAATATTGCAGCCCCGGATCTCATTAAGGAATTCCACCGCGAACATCCGAGTGCGCCACGCTCGATAAATGGTCTTCTTTTCCATCGTCGCCCTCGGTTCGACTTCTCAAAGTTACAGGCGTCATTAGTCGAAGCTACAGGCGTCGGGACGCCGCCTCGTTGAAGGGGGGATGGTGTCAGGGTACGCTACCGCCGTCTCTCATTTTCTTACTTATTATCATCGGCATCACTTCCTTTCTATTTTATTTATCATTTCCATATTTTACTTTCACTCTCCGTTTCCTTGTTCTGTCTCTATTTCACTTTCTCTACTCGCGCGCGTTGCGCGCTCGTACCCGGCGTGATGCCCGTGACATCACGTCGCTTAGGTTCGGTTTGGGCGCCTGGCACTTAGCTGTGTCAGGGCCGCACGCCGCGTCGTCGTTTTATGTATATAGTAGCTGTACCTAGAGTGAGGGTCCCTAAGCTTGTTCTCTTAGGATCCCCTCCCTCTAGGTGAGTAGTTAGTTTCCCTTCCAACATATTATCTTAGGATCCCCTCCCTCTAGTGTGAGCTGAGTAGCCCTAACAGCTAACAAATCACTGCGCGGAATAAGATAGGGTGCCTGACCGTCATGCTCCAGTTTCTGGATGATAAACTTGTTCCGACGAACTATAGCCTCATCTAAAAACAAGTTATATCTGGAAAAAAGGTTAATGACAAGATAATGTATTGATATGACTATCGCCCACCTATCTGATCGCATCAAACGTGTCATGGATCGGAAGCCAGAGAACCATAAGTTGACCATCTCAGCAGCAGAAGAGTTGAATATCCACTGTTTTGTTTGCTCGTCCATTAATTGAGGCCACAGCGCAGGATTGCAATTTTGACCGCAAAAGCGATCCTTCTCTTTATGTTTTGTTTTAAAGTGGAATACGTCAACCGGAAGAGCCACTTGATCAAAATATGTATCGCCATCATGCGCGAGCATAGCTGAAACTTTGCAGTTATTATCATACCATATTACGCTGGGAAGTGAGGTTTTTGTTGGGAATAATTCTTTCCAGAACACCTGAACAGAATTTTCAAAAGGCGGAAAGGAATAGAAATACGCAACGTACTCTGACGCTATTGGGACCTTCGGCCCCAAAGAAAGTGGCTCTGCCTAGAATGACCCCACATGATGCTACACATAATTCTTCATTGTGCGTCCGTCGACGGCCAAAGCGAGCATAAACCTTTCGCAAGCCTTCAGTCGGTTTATCATCACAGTTGATCAATTCCCCCTGTTCATCGAGCGCAGCCTCGTCATCTTCTTCCTCTATATTTGAATCAAGCTCCGTATTCCCAGGGTTCGGTATTCCTTGATTCTGAGCCCTGGAACATGTCTTATACGTACGGACTAATCGTTCTTTGAGCTGAAACATTGCTTTGGACTTTTCTTTATACCGTATCTCAATGGCACGATGTTCCAGTAGATTACATGTGTGAAATCCAGGTTCCAGTTGACCAGTGCATGCTTCGACAGCGCATAAGGAGTTCATACTTTCGTGGAGCTGACAGAACCGATCCCGATTATTTTGCAATTGCTGTTTGCAGTCCTGAACAGAACAGCAGGGATGTCCTAATGATATACCATCCGTGACTACCGATCTAAACAGAATTAAGATCATCGTGGGTCGGGATTCATGAGTATTTACCTGAAAGCTGCAATGACGCGCCCGTTCTCGTTAAAGACATGCTTGGTGCAAACATCGCATGCATGATTCCATGCCGGCTGGCCAGTCCCTGACATAGCCACATTACGAGCTTGAATGGCATCGAACCAGCGGATTTGAGGGTCTGCTGCCTTATGAGGAACGGAGAGTGTAGTATGGCGCTCGTTGTTCCATTGAAGTAATGCGTAGATGGTGAATGCTTCCCAAACATCGCGATCATCAATTTCAAAACGCAGTGTCCAAGATCTGGGTAAATTGGTTTTCCACGACAAATTATTCTGCTCCATGTTGTATAACCGAGAACAGTTTTGTGCAGAAGTCCTAATGTACCTTCAGTCTAATGCAACAAAATCGCGAATATTTATTTTGCGTACCAAGCATGAACCATCTGATTCGTGAGTTTTTCACATAAGGATACTTCACAGAAGTAATGTGAGGAGATTTGTATGCATTGATCAGATTGAAGTCCGATGTGAGAGTAGTAGGTACGAACACCCTTCGACACAAAACAGTTGTGGTGGTATCGCGTGAAGCACCCTGGATTAATTATAAACGATGTTCGCAACATAGAAAAGTAACACACACCACGACAATATAAGGAGGTTGTTAATATCGGCAATGCACCGTAATCTTTGCTAAAAAGAATTGCTTTATATGTCAAAGGTTCACCCAAGTCACTCTTGGTATCCGCCGTTGAGCATCCAACTGTGTTGCATTTTCTGATTGGAGGGAATAAATGGTAAAATCCTGAGAACATGTTAGATAATTCGTCGTCACTTGTTATAATGCTCACCTAAGTTATTGATTGGACCATGCTCCAGAAAGAGTGGTATCAGACGGTGTGGATCTGGGGGTAAGCTACAATCCAAATGCCATAATGCTTCTCTGAAAGCCAGCCAACATTCACTAAGAAGATTTTCCGGAATTCTTAAAGCATCTATAAGAAATGATTGTATATTTCTGGGAAGAAACCTTGGTGCATGATAAACAGAGTCGGAGCGTAATGTGGATTTCAGACAGGGTTTCAAGTGATGTATGAGTGTTGAAAATGCATGAAATGTATCGATGTTGATGTCTTTAATGAGCGGATGTTGTTTCTGTAGACGAGCAATGTCTTGTAAGGAAAGCATATTAATTACGACGGGTTAAGGCATAGGTGATCGACTGGTGACGCGTCGATCTCCCTGCTGGAATTAAAGCTGGAGCAAGATGTTACTAAGCGGCTCGACATCGGCTGGCTGCAGCCCATCAACTAAGCGGTCCCCTCGTCGCTTGACATCGCCTATGTTGAGCGCACCATCAAAACCCTCTTCGAGATCGCTTCCAGCAGCCCGTCCTTTGACGCATCCGTTGTTGCCTTTTATAGCTAGGACATTATTCCACCCGATGAACTACCAGCGCCCAGCAGCACGCCCGCGCACCGCCCACTAACTCTAATAGAAAGATAAGTCAACCGATCACCATGATTCCAATTTTAGAATAGTGACCTGGAAGTCATTTAGCGCTTTTAGCAGTATTTAAGATGTGGTGTTGGTCTCACTGCGACATCAATTCACCCCCCATCATTCCTTCCTTCCTTTTATTCACGTCGTCTCGTGCCACACATTATTGACTGGTGCGCGTTGTCCATCCATTTTCCCTCTTTCGCTGTTCTAATTTGGATCATCTTTCAGGCCCTTATTATGTCGGAGGAACCGATGCATCCAACGTAAGTTGCTGTTAACAGTTCCCGATATTAACCCAATTCCCCAATTCTCTAGTGCTGTCGCTCTTACTTCCAGTGGACCGGGGAATGTCTTGCAGTCTATTCTCGACAAGGTAAGTCGCGTTTGTTCAGCGTTGTTGCATTCATTGACGACTAATTAGCTAGGACTTGATGCTCTTCCGCCTCACCCAGTATGGGAGAAGAATGCTATATCAGTGAGTGTGAATTATTTCGCGCATTCCTCTACTTATCGCTATTAGATTCATTTTGACACCCTCCAATGTGATCCCGCGCAACTCGATATGATCAAAGAAACATACGCAAAGTCTCGACATTTCCATCGAGTGTTTACTGGATCTGCAGTTTCCCAACAAGAGGCGCGGGATTGTTTGCGAGAACAAGGGCTGGTGTTTGATGAGATGGATGATTTGGCAAATGGATGGAGTAAACGTTGGAGTACGAGTACTCAATCAAAGGGTATTGTTATCAAGCGCGTTCTTTTTCAGTGGTAGGTCAATCGTATATATAAATGAAATGTATGTTACTTGAGTTATAATAATAATATATTATAAGTCAATCGGGAAGTAGTACTACTGCAAGGCAAAAAAAATACGAGTGTAAAAAATTTGAGTATGGCAAGATTCAACAAACGAAACCATGGAAGCGGAAGATGCCATACGATTTTACAGGTTGTTTGGGACACCTGGACTTGACGTATTCGCTGGAAGATTCAAAAATATGCCGTATTACTGGGATACTTGAACATGACGAAGATTGCAAATTTAGACAAATGCGTCGGCTCCCTCCAGTGCCGGTCCATCCGCACGTTTGGCAAGAGGCATTAGAGCAAATAAATAATGGGTCAAAGTATGAAGTTTAGTTTATAAGCTAACAATTATTAACACAACTTGTAGTATGACTGCCGTTCAAACACGCAATCGAGAGTTATATGAGGCCAAATTCTATCAGGGTCAGAAAGACGAGCACCCGGAAAATGCCAATTATCGTTACCTTTTGCTCAAGGGAGACTCGCGATCATTATACCGTAAACAAGCTTTGTCCTTGGGTGTCGATTTTCAAAAGGACGCTGCGGAAAATATAGACAATTGGTTACAGCCAGATTCTCTATTGTATCGGCCCGAATTGGCATCAGCTATCTTTCTTTATCAAGGGCGAGTGACTCGACGCGAGAGGTTTATATTATGCATACAGACTCAGTATATGAAGTCTGCGGCTTGGGAATATGCCCATGGGAAACAGCTGATGTTGGATGGAACTTTTGGTATATGCGATCGTCGTGTCTTATTGTTTATTGCGTTAGGCGTCGACACCCAAAATCGTGGCACTCCGCTTGCCTTTTTTCTTTTTTCCGCTCCAACAGGTAACCAGGCTACTCATGCGGGTTATGATATGTCAATTTTGACCGATGTTTTGAAACCATGGGTCAAATATATGGGTGAATATCAAGGTCAGACGTTTGCACCCAAGGTCGTGATCACGGACACAGATATGAGAGAACACGGTGCACTACTGTCTATCTGGCCGAACGTAACGCTTCTACTCTGCAAATTTCATACACGTCAGTGCTGGACAAACAGAAGAAAGACTGACATAAAAATGGGGCAGACGGATGATTTCTATAAGGATCAAATAACCAAAAGATTACAAAATCTCGAGCAAGCGTGAGTCGGTCATTCGGTTTTTTTATTTGTGAACCTCCACTCATTTAATTATGCAAGCTTGATTGATTCAGATAACCGCAACGCTGCCATTGCATTGGTGAATGCCGAAGAAACTTGGTTCGAGGCTTTATCCACAAACATATGTATCAGTCGTTCAACGCTTACTGGTGTATTCTCGTACCTGGGCTATTTGACGAACTATTGGCTAACACCATCAATGTGGGAATCTTGGTCTGCGTTTGGACGAAAGGCAGCTTCGGATTGCCTTGGGATTCCTCTAGAAGGCGTAATTCCGACGACAAATCATCTGGAGTCGTTTAACGGAATTCTCAAGCACAAGTATCTTCATCAGTATCAAAAGGGTGGACGCCGCATTCGACTCGACCTTCTGGTGATGCTTTTGACTACCTATATTCTCCCTAGCATCTATACTCAACGCAGCGCTGAAAATGAGTATTACAACTGGCTTTCTACTCGGTTTGGGTCCCATATTCACGATCCGGAGATAATAGAGGCTAAACGATCTAAAGCGAGCACTGTTCAAGCCATGCCGGAAAGGCTGTATGCTGTCACTTGGTGGTCTCCGGAACTACAAATAAAATCACATGACAGTGCTCAATCTATTCTTAAACAGGGACGTATCACAGATTTAAAATGGGTAGATTCTCATACGGTCGAAGCTACATGTGCAAGTTCCCTCGCAAACATTGAGGTAGAAGGCCATGTCCGTTACTGCCTTTCTCTTAATGCGTATGGTTTGGGTGCATGCACATGCCCATTTAATTCAATGGGAAATGGTGCATGTAAGCATCTTTGGGCATTCAGATATCTCCTTCCGAGCCTATCACCACCCATTATGTTTTATTTTCCCTTGACGGAAAATACTGCACTGGAAATTTACAGATTGTTTTTCCCGGACAACTCTCAAGATACCCTTGGCGCTACAAGCTCTCAAAAAACTGTCGGTACTACAAGCAATATTTCACGTATGCCAACTCTTCCGGCCCCATCCACCAACCATTTGCTCAACATGGCAAAAGTCGCGAATACACTGTCTTCCGCGATTTTCGATTCAGAGTCTGATTCAGATGCACCTGATACAGAACATGATGACTCAAAAAGTGATGAAGTGGTATTAAATTTATTATTTTGCTTTCTTATGTTGGCTTACAGGACACTTTAAAGTGTATAGGACTCGATAGTGCGAGTGCACTGAAAGAGCAGATGCACGCACGCATTAATCATGAACTCACGACTCTTATACCGCGATTGCATGGTCTCTTCCGAATGCTAAATGATGGAAAAGATATTTTGACGGATGTCCCGCAAATAATGGAATTGACCGGAATCATAAAGGAATTAAGTGGAATACTTCCCGAAACTGATACTGACAATGGTCCGGGTACAAGCACAAATAATATTATAGTAAGTTTCATAGATCTCATTGAGTGTATTCTTAAACATTACACCTAGACCTCTAAGGCTAGAAAGCGTCTTCCCACTTACAAAAGTGGACGACGCCAGGTACTATTGCCATCACCGGAGCGCAAGCAGAAACGCAAACGCTCTACGGCAATATTTTGACAACCTATGTAATAAATTTTGCGTAGAAAGTTATTTATATAAAATAATTTTTGTGGTCGCCGTTCGAATCGAGCGATTAGCTGTTTTGCGTGCAGAGACTAGATGTTTAATTAGAAGATTTACAATATCTTCTAACTAAACATCTAGTAACCGGCGCCTACCAAGTTCCTTCCTTCTCCTCCTTCCTCTATTTTCTTACACTCGCATTTTAACAAGTATGTACAGTCTTTTTTATATTCTTCAGACAATCCACTAATTTTTTGTTACAATTATCATCTATTACAGCTAATGGGCGGTCCTAGAGCCGCCAGTGATCAAGAACGCCGCCAGCGAGAGCTGGAGGCAAAGCGTCGCTGGTACTATAAGTGAGCATTCTCTTTGTCCCATTTTTTTTGTTAGATAGTGAACTCACGGTACTAGGAATCGCGAACGCGCAAAAAAAAATGGAGAATTGGATTCTGCATCTTCGCTGGCACACACCTCATCTTGTGCAGCCCCGTCAACGTCGTTTTTCGCGCCGGCATTGCCACTTTTTATGCCATCGCCGTTCACAGAAATAGCAACTATAGTACCTTTGCCAGTGACGGCACCGCTAACCAACCCTGTCATGGCAATCCCGTCATCTGGGCTGACAGCGCCTGTCATGCCATTAGCCATGCTACCATCCTCTGCACCCGCCACATCTTCTGCACCCACCACATCTCCTACACCCGCCACATCTTCCGGATCTGCCACATCTTCTGCAGCCGCCACATCTCCTGCAGCCGCCACATCTCCTGCAGCCGCCACACCTCCTACACCCGCCACATCCCCTGCACCTACGCCACCTTGTACATCTACACCAGCGTCACCCTCTCCCTCTGCACCAGTGTTGCCGTCTGAACCAGCACCAGCACCACCTTCTGCACTAGCACCAGCACTGCCTTCTGCACCACCTTCTGCATCAGCACCAGCATCGCTTTTTGCATTAGCGTCGCCTTTTGCACCAGCGCCAGTGTCACCCTCTACACCAGCACCAGCTACTCCCTCTGCACCAGCGTCTCCTTTTGCACCAGCACCAGCTACTCCCTCTGCACCGGCGCCAGCTACATCCACAGCACCCGTCTCTTCCTCCACAGCTACACCAGCACCAGACCCGACGGTGGGGCCAATGTCACTCATCGCCTCAGCCACCCTCATACCATTCCTGTCTCCGCCAACTACCACAACTCCAAGAGATAGCACGCCAACACCCGCGCAACCACCGCAATCTGTCGGCTTCCGTTGCTCCAATTGCCTCCGTCTATCAACGTCTACTCAGCCAGTGCGCCGCGCCCTACGCCTCCGTCTATCAGCATCTGCTCAGCCAGCACACCGTGCCCTGTGTCTTCCCATTCCGGCATCATCAATATCTGCGCCCTCTGCCGGGTCTGCCCAGTCATCCGTCCTGGTGCCTTTGACGGTGCCGTCAACTGCACCTCTCCTATCCCAGGCCGTCCCAGCCAAACGTCATAGGGGCGCGCGTCCCTCTGAGCTCAGAACACCATTCATCCCGGGTGAGTCAAAGAGGTACTTGCATTTTTTTATGATGATTATCACAAGCACTCACTGTCATAATTTCAGATGGGATAATTTATTTTGTCTGGCAGCGTCCGATGATGCATTCAATGCATCAGACATGGATAGCAGCCTTGATGGAGACTATGAAGACTGTGAGGCAGGGTCCGAGTCGGATACAGAGATCACCGACTCCACCAGCGAGATCTCATTGGCAGAGCTGTTTGATGACCTCGGTACTCCTTTAGTACCCTCGACATGGAGATGTGCGAGTGCTTTTTTGGAGGAGCACCTGTTTGTGCAATCGGCTTGGGAGTACTTCGATGAAGCGGTTTATATTTCAGAGCGCCCGATGGAGGAAGTGAAGGAATTCTTACAGCGGCAGAAAGCACAACTCATCCCGGCACAAAAGGTGGTTGAGTCTGTTTATTCATTATTTCAGCAGGCGCACAAACAATGGAAAGAGTATTGTCGGGCTTTTGGCGATGATATGTCGGAGGAGTTATTAGATTGGTATCTCAAGATTATTAGCGTTTGGCAAACAGCGCATTTTCGCGTATCAATTTTAATACACCTACACCGCATGCAAGTTGAGTGTTTATCAATGGCAGTGGAGACGGAAGAGATCCAGGCGTACATGGATGGTTATTTGAATTGGTGGGACACAGTGTGTGTCTTTTTCGAAGTTTGACAATGACATGTATGTACCGAAATCAAAATAAAGACGAATTAGTAATTTTATGCGTACTCTCACGATTATTTGGGATGATTATTTAATGTACGTATAGATGACTACCTAATGCTGCAAGGGTATTAGATGAGTGAACATTAAGTAAGTGTAGCATACCTAATTTTCATTGTCCGGAAACCAGGAAGAATAATTTGTGCTTGCATAGTAAGGGTTTGACAATGCATTGAGAAACGTGAGACAGTCTTGATCAGCTGGGTTGATAGGCGGGTAAACTGGGTCGGATGCAAGAGTAGGGGAAGGCTCCGGTTCCTGCTTTATGATTGCGGTCGTGTGAGTGGCTTGATGAGGAAGAGCTACGCGGGTTATTATTATTACACAAGTGTCATGCTCTGAAAGCTATTTTGCGCACCTGAATGAGATGACAAATTTGCCGTCGAATGTTTTTCTTTGGTACTTTGCTTTTTACTGCGTTTCGGCGTCGACGGAATTAAATGAGGGGGAGGCGAGCGAGAAGCTGATACTGGAGCTGGAATTTTACTAGGAGAAGATGAAAATTTTTTGCTGGCGGGATTGAGTGAACAGCTAGCAGGGGGAGGCGAAGGAGAGCCAAGTGCGCAGTGTTTTTTATGATCTCCAGATGTGTGTTTGTATATAAAAAGAGAACATTCACACTGATCAAAAATTCGCCAAAATTGGTCGTTGCTGACACCTTCGCCATTGTATAATCCGGCCAATGCATTCGTCAAGTCCTCTCCAGATAAAGGAGGAACTTCGGAGTTTCTTTTTATTGCAAACTGGTGGTGCGGTGGCTCCCAGAGCGAAGCGGTATCCCCAAACCATCGATCGCCTTTATTTTCTATAATAATAAGGATTTGTTAAGAGTAATACAAATTTAAAGCATATCTTACGCATGGATAGCATGCCTGAATTTCCTCCAGGCTTAGTCGGGCTATGTCAGGGTACGCTACCGCGTCCCCTCATTTTTCCTTATTTATTATCATCGGTATATATCTATTTCTATCTCATTTATATTTCCCGTGCATTGCCTCTACCATCCGTTTATTCTCTCCGTCCATATTTCACCTTCTCTGCTCGCGCGCCTTGCGCGCTCGTACACGGCGTGATGCCCGTGACATCACGTCGCTTAGGCTCGGCTTGGGCGCCTGGCACTTAGCTGTGCCAGGGCCGCACGCCGCGTCGTCGTTTTATGTATATAGTAGCTGTACCTAGAGTGAGGGTCCCTAAGCTTGTTCTCTTAGGATCCCCTCCCTCTAGGTGAGTAGTATAGTTACCTTCCAATATATTTACTTAGGATCCCCTCCCTCTAGTGTGAGCTGAGTAGCCCTAACAGGCTAGACTTTACCTCCAGCAGAGACTGGACCTCGAGCAACTCCTCCGTGTCAGAGATCTCAATAGGTGAGAACGATCTCTGAGGCTGAGTAGATGGCAAAATCGACGAATTTTCTGTGAAATATTTAGATGGCATTAAGCTACCAAAATAAGCTTACATACTTTGATTATTAGTGAATTTTTGCCTCTTAGAGTCCGATAAAAGGAAGGGAATGGTTGAAGACGAGCCACGTTTATAACCTAGTTGCTTTGATAAAAAAACTCACACTCAAAAAATGGAGTGAACTTACCTCGGTTGGGAGTATATCTTTTCCTTGTTGGTGAAACGAAGGGTCTCGGGGGTGTGGGAATAGACGATAGCAAATATTGCGGCAACTTTTCTTCCATGCTAAGAAGACCTTGTTCGTCGAATTTTTCCAAACCTGATGCCGTCTACTCAGGTTGATGGTATTGCATTGCCATGAAAAAACATACCTTCCCCGAGCATTATGGCACGCCGCGGATAGCTTTTCGTCACCAAATTTTTATTCTCGTGAATTTTCGCCAATGGAACTGAAGTCTGTCATCAGTCAAGTGCATATAATGTGGATATCACTTACTGAAAATGCGGCAGCCGCCATAGTGAGCATGGCATCCTAATGCAACTGTACTGTAATACCTAGAATCAGTCCTACCTACCACCCAAATCTTCGCGAAATGCAAATCATTAGGATCTTTTGCCGGGATATTGCATGGACAGGATGGCAAGGAAAACTCATAATGCCTGTATGCGAAATCCAGCATAGTGGCACGGAAAGGCTTCCCTTCGTCATCCAGTGGCCTAAGAAACAAATTTAGTAGTGAGAATTAAAGAAAATATGGGATTTACCAAGGCCAAACAACAGGTTCGGACTCATTTCCATTAACCCAGCTGAGAACACGACCATTCGCGATCTCAGAGTTCATGACACGCTTACACCTGAGGAACAGATCATCATGTTCCCCTGCGCTGGGAGTCGACGAGAACGAATTTTCAATGGGAGAGGAAGAAATTTTAGATGGAGAATTCAATAATGGAGGTGTTAAAAAGGAGGAACTGCGAGAGTTTGGGTTTATGGAGTGCATAATAGAAGTGGACAGTGGTGGTTGGGGGAGACTGACGAGTCGATGATTTTTGTCAACGAAAATCCTGGTGTTTATATGTCCTGAAAAAATGAGTTTATTTTATTTTGTGAATTTTATTTTAACAGCAAAAGCTCGGCAGGCAACACATGTGCGCGCACATTTTTTTCTCAAATGAATAGACCTCAACGTCGTTTAAAACTTTCGCAATTTAAACTAATACAAATTTGGATATATCTTGTCTATACGTGGAGCACAGTAACTAAGGACAATTGGCTTGAAATTCGTGAAACTTTCCTTCGCACCTCGGGGTGCCTGCGCTTAAGCAAAGTAATTGATTAGAAGGTTTTTAGAGGATAGATAAGATCACGCCGAAGAGATATTTATGGAAACCATCATTTGATGACAAAGGGTTTCAATAGAATGCGAAACTCCGATTTGGCTGTGAATAACGCCCAGCAGCGCCCATCAAAAGAAGCTTGCATAAGCGAAAAGGCTGCAGCAGCATACTAGTAGTGACATCGGCTGTAGCAACCGCCAGTAAGCCGCTTAGTCACTTCTTGCTCCAGCTTTACTTCCCTCGCTGCTATGTGACATGTGACATGCATGTGACATTAACGCGTCACACTGGCCACAGCTACGAGCCGTAGCCAGCTTCCCAGTAAACCGAATTTTTCCGCCTAATTGGTTAGGTAATCGTGTCGGGTTTCAGACTCCGTCTTTTGCTGTATCCCATCGTTACCGCTGTTTCCTTGTAAAAGCCAGTTTCTCTAAATTTAAATCGACCGGGTGAACCGGTGCAAAGTAATAACAATGTTCATATGCAATTCCTATGAACCCGAAGTATAATAAATAATTCAATTCAATTCAAATTAGGGTCATATCACCTGTTGTAAGTCATCCGGCGATATTCATTGTTCATCTTGTGTTGTGTGTTTTGTAGGGATACAACTCGTTCATGGAGATTCGAGATTGAGGAAAGCGCGTTAGTGGGCACGTGGCTTGTTTGTCAGCCGCTTTAGCCTTTGACTGGAGCCTTGCTGCAGAACGCCTGAAGTTTTCGCATCCGCTCTCACAATAACACTCAGTCAGGCCTTTTTTGATGTCTATAAACATAGTTGCAAACGCTGCGGTTGGTAATGCTGTTAACGAAGCTTTGGCTGGCGTTACTTCTAAGGCGAAATTCATCGGTGCGCGATTATTCTAGATTGGCATAAGCTTAAACTTGCCTAACGGACTTATGTCAGATATCGGGGGTGTGTTGAGTATTCGATGTTCTCGTGAAGTCTTCTTGAGCCCTATATTCCGGTAGTCAATCTTATCGATCCCGTATTTCGGGGCATTCACCGTGGCAACCGTAAACACGAAGGTGAAGCAACTTATCCAGATTACGATGCTCAATGAATACCATTCAACCACATCACCTGCGTTTAGATGATCTAACTGAGGTTATGAAACGTTCTCAAGCCGCAGGTGTTAAGAGTATGATAATCACAGGAGGAAGTTTGCGCGAATCTCGGCAAGCCGTACAGCTCGCAAAAGAACTTGAACACAGTAGTATGTATCTGTTCAGGCTACAGCAGTTTTAAAATGATTTTCAGGTTTGTATGCAACTGCTGGATGCCATCCCACTAGATCTGAAGAATTTGAAAAATTCAAGTCCGGACCTCATGGCTATCTGCAAGCTCTTGATCAACTCATATCTCAGAATCTTTCGGGGAAAGGCCGTATAGTGGCTGTTGGTGAATGTGGTTTAGGTATATATATGTGTATACTTAAGTTAATGCACACTAAAAATGCCTACTGTGTCTTAAGATTACGATCGGACACATTTTGCATCGCCAGAGACACAACAGACATATTTTCGTTGGGTTCTTTTCTTGTAATCCTCGATCGTTCCTCATTTTGTGACTTTTGCGTTCAGGAATGCAGTTGGCGCTAGCCAAAAAACATCATCTTCCTTTATTCCTACATTCTCGGGCAGCACACGCGGACTTCGTTAGGATCCTGAGGGAAGAGGGCTTTGCAGTTGACGGTGGACGAAACGTTGGCGCCAATGGAGGTGTAGTTCATTCGTTTACGGGAAGCCCTGAAGAAGCGTTAGAATACGTAAGTCTGCATACACTTTCAGACATTACTTTGCCCCGCTTACGCTACTTACATAGATGGAGATGGGATTTCATATCTCGTGAGATACATACGTGACCTTGCCTCGTGTTCGTTTATCTCATTAAATAGTCTAAATGGATGTTCTTTGAAAACGGAAGACAACTTGAAAGCTGCGAAGGTGGTTCGGCTGGATAGGCTGTTGCTGGAAACAGGTGAAGGCACTCGTGTCCCATGTACCCTATACCGCACGGCTGATTATTCCTTTGAGAAGATGCTCCATGGTGTTCTCTAACATCAACACATGCATCCAGAAAGCATCTAAGCTCGTTGCCTCAATATCTTAGTTCCTTATTCTCTCCGCCTGCAAAGCGACCAGAACAGTTTTTGATGGGCCATCCTGTGAAGGGACGAAACGAACCATCAGCGATTGGCAATGTAGCTTGGGTTGTCCATGAACTATACGGTATTCCTTTTGAGGAGTTGGTTGAGCAAGTGTGGAAGAACACGGTACAGCTTTTTGATCTACAAGACGTAGTTGATTGATCACTGTGTACATACATATATACATAGAATGCCTATTATTCCCAAAGCTATTTTTTATGATTGCTTTTCACGAATTCCTATAACCGGAAAACTGCAGACCAGAATGCAGGAAGTCACTGAACATCGTGTGAGGCCATGATACTAGTCATAATAATAATCAAGCTCCGACTACTGAGAGAAATCTGTCAAACTTTATTGTTTTGCACTGTCTAGATGCTCCAAAAGACTTGGATCCTTTTCCAGACGCTCTCCATCATTAATGTCGGCATCCACAAAAATCACTCGTACGCCTGCAAATCTGGGACGTCTGGATAACTAATAACATTGGACCACTACGGTGGCCGGCTGACTTCCGCCGCAGTGATTCAAAGATGGCTGGTTGGCCTTTGTTTACGTATTACATGGTCTTACTTTTGTGATGTATGAAAAGCAAAGACGAGTTATTGTAAGTCTTCCAACGTCAATACCGAAGTTTTTACATTCTTTGAATCATCTTAAAGGTGTTATCCACTCCAGAATATGGGAAACATGAAAATTGTTGCTTGTTGATCATCTACGCTATTGGTCATGACAAAGGCTAAAAAATCACCGGAGTTATGGGCGCACCTATTAATCGATTTTGACTCGTCAACAGGATTGGTATCTCCATATGCCCTTTAGTGGCTTTGAGACGTTTCAGTCTACCGATACGGACACCGAACCGATGTTAAAAAAAACCAAAATATTGGGAAGAGTACGAAAAGCACTGGGTACATGTGTATGGCGGGAGTACAATTCAAGAATCACATGCAATCGGGACGTTGACATGCAAGAACTACTTTTGACTCCCTTCCCGTACATAAGTCTCCTCCGAGTCTGCCAACAATTTCACTGTGATGCTCCACTAGGAAGAGAGTACGGAAGCTACGACACTGTTAATCCGAACGATGTTGCCGGGAACGGTGTATCTGGGCTCGACAACGACATTCGCAGCGGCTCGGAAAACAAGGGCAGAAGAAGATCCACCAAAGTGGAACATGCCCAGTTCCTCCCCTCGCACGACGTGCTGTCCTTCACGGACGGTAGCTTGACAACTTGAGATCTCGCACATTCCAATAGCGATGAAACAGATAAGGCCTATTTCAGCGTTGTCCGCGTCTATAAAGAAAAGCTGGCGAGTGGCGGTATTGGCGATCCACGTAAGCGAGTTGGAGTAGGGAAAGGGTTCACTGGAGTCAGGGGGTGGGAGTGGAGTGTATAGGGTGCTGGGTGCTTGAGCATAGTATGCCCCTGGAATTATAACGATTTTCTTTATGATTCCATTGACCGGAGAGTGCCAGCGGTGATATTCTGTCATACGAAGAACCCCTTGAAGAACGCTCCCGCCTATGAATTCTTTGGTATTCGGATCATTTCCTAGCAAATGTATCAGAGAATATTTCTGATTTTTGATGAATAATTCATCAACAAGTTGTATATTTGTTTGATACGCGTATGAGGTCGTTTCGCAAGGGGCACTGATTAGGCTCAAGTCATCAATCGGTCCTGTAGGACGGTCAATTTCAGGTGACCTGTATCGGCGAGTGAAGAAATCTTCGAAGGAGCCAAAACCATAATATGGTTTATTGGGATCACAAACGAACACTTGTTCGAATGTGCGGCCATTGTATTCCGCCATTAGAAGGTCCAACGCCACCGTACTGAACCATCCATCTCCACCGTGTTCATCCAAGTCGGAAAGCACACTACAAGAGTCTAGCGAAGTCAGGTATAGAACCCACGCGTCAAAAATATTCTTTAAATGCTGGTTGACATTTTCTCTTGTGTAGGTGGAGAAGCCACTGATTGTGTTAGCTCCTGCTGCAAGGATGTTGTAAATAGAGGTCGTTTCATACGGACTGAAAGTCGGTGCCTCGCGGAATGCTTCGTCAAACATCCAAACAAGCTCAACATAATTCCGAGGCTTGAAAAGGAAAAGAGTGTTTAGAAATGACGAAGCCTTTTCTGGAAAGAAAAAAGGAAAACGCACAGGTTCGATTGCTCCTTCTAACATACTGACGAACTCAGTGAAGACAATGGGATTTTGCTCGATAAATTCTTTGAAGGCCTGAACTTCGGGAAGCAGTGACCGCCCTTCTTTGTAGTGTTGACGGGCTTGATCAAATAACCTTCGTATGTAGTCGGACATAACTGCCCCGTCATCTATGTCTTCAAAAGGTTCGGAAGACAACCTCTTCGAATTCTTCAGAAACATGGCTCTACAAAGTTAGAATTGAGAGCACTGAAAGGGGGAGTATTCAAGGATAGAATACCTTTATGGTGATTGTTGGTCGATGTTGAAACATCTTCAAGAGTCTTAAATGCCGGTTATATAGATGATTGGGGCGACATAGACACACCACGTGTAGAGGATGGACCCTCAGGCGGGCGCACTTCTAGACTCATCAACACTTGATTTTGAATTTATTGAATAATTGGGCTGATAATGGCATACAGATCGCATCGATTGATTCTGTAGAGCCGGCGGCGAATGAATCTGTCATAATCAATGACAACAGTGAGCTACTCTGCCAATCAGTAGACTCGGCAAAGCTGTCCGGCCTTTTAGTAGGGTCTCTCGGATCAGTCTGGAGAGTCTGGGAAAGCTGGAAAGGCTTTGTCCACTTTACGTAGACCTTTAGTATATGAAAAGAAATTCCATTTTTCCGCATATATATATATTATATGAATTATATACTATACATTTTCAAATTGCATATATTAGGTTTGTGTTAATGGCTACACTACAACTATTGGCATTTGCTCATACAACCCGCATACGGGACAGATATCAAAATGCATCATAAGCAACTAGGAGTGCTGCACATTGGCAGCGATGTCTGAGATTCCGGACTAAAATTATATAATTTACACACAGGGCTTACTCACGTGTTGAACTTTGAATCCATATATGTAGATGCATTCCCCAGGACCTTCCGGCCTTCTCAACTTTCCAAATTTGTTCGTTCATTTGTTGTTACGTTATTGATCATCTTTTGATCCCATATTATGACATTCTTTCACATCATTTTCATAGAATCTACATTGAACACTTGCAAGTTGGGTACGTAAAGACGTGCAGTTGTTACTGGACCTTTTTAATCGACGGTAATTAAGGCGAAATCACGGCAGAGACTCAGATTACTCAATTCATTGAGACGTCTTTTTTTATTCATGAACGGAGCAAGGTATCAACTATTATTATGAATGAGGGAAAAATAAACGCGCTCTGTCAGAATTAACATTTAAGATTGCACACTTGGCCATACTAGTACTAGTACATAAGGGTATCAATAATGAAGCTGGATCTTCATGATGGGTGGGGCGCTGGTAATAGGAAAAAAGAAGTCCATATAATCAGCCCAATGTATGAACTTCGTTCCATACCGTCGAATTTTAGAGATTGATTTAAGATGAATTAAAAAATTGGTGTTAGTTGTCAATAGGGTCATCGTCGGTAGCTTCTTCAAGGGAATCTGTGATTCATCTCCATTAGTAACTGAAGCCCTTGATAAAGTCTAGTGCTATACGTAAAAACTGTCCTAGAAGACTAATGAATAAAATAATTCATATCAGAATCACCTGACTTTGTCTACATAAATACTTTATTGACTATAGCTCCAAAAAGCCTCTCCTTGTATTTACCGGATAATATAAAAACCTATTATCAACTGAGAGCTAAAGACCAGAAAAATCCCAAAGCTGTCAAAAGGAAAAACTTGCTCGTGAGCGGGACACTGGAACACTGAAGAAGCCCGGTAGTACACATCTTCTAGTACTCAAAATGCCATATCATTTATACAATGTTCATCTTTAAAAAAAAGTAATTTTATATAAATATACAGGTTATATCAAGAGAACAATAAATCTGTCGTCAGTGACGCGAGAAATTCTGTACCGCACTACCGCACTCGCTTTATTTGAGTTCAACAACGTTGCCACAATGCTCCTCTTCTGCAGGGTGTACACCGGCTATGATACTGTTGATTCTGATGAAGGTACCGGGGATAGTGTATTTGGGTTCGATGACGACATTCGCAGCGGCGCGGAAAACAAGAGCAGAAGAAGATCCACCAAAGTGAAACATGCCCAGTTCCTCCCCTCGCACGACGTGTTGTCCTTCATGAACGGTAGCTTGACAACTTGAGACTTCGCACATTCCGATAGCGATGAAACAGATGAGGCCTATTTCAGCGTTGTCCGCGTCTATAAAGAAAAGCTGACGGGTAGCGGTATTGGCGATCCACGTGAGTGATTGAAGGTAGGGAAAGAGTTCATCAGATTCAAAAGAAGGGAGTGGAGTATTCAGGGTGCTGGGTGCCTGAGCAAAATATGCACCAGGGATACTGACAATCTTCTTTATGATTCCATTGACCGGGGAGTGCCAGCGGTGATATTCTGTGATGCGAAGAAATCCTTGAAGAATGCTCCCGCCTACGAATTCCTTGGTATTGGAATCATTGCCTAGTAGGTGTATAAGTGAATATTTCTGATCTTTGATGAATAATTCGTCAATTAGCTGCATATTTGTTTGATATGCATATGTGGTCGTTTCGCAAGGGGCACCGATGAGACTCGAATTATCAATCGGACCTGTGGGACGATCAATTTCAGGTGACCTATATCGGCGAGTGAAGAAATCTTCGAAGGAGTTAAAACCATAATAAGGTTTATTGGGATCACAAACGAACACTTGTTCGAATGTGCGGCCATTGTATTCTGCCATTAGAGCATCCAACGCCGCCGTACTGAACCATCCATCTCCACCGTGTTCATCCACATCGGTAAGAACACTACAAGAGCGTGGTGAAGCCAGGTATAAAGCCCAAGCGTCGAAAATCTTTTTTAATTGCTGATTGACATTTTCCCTTGTGTAGGCGGAGAACCCACTGAAGGTGTTGACACCTCGCGCAATGATGTTGTAGGTAGGGGTAGTAACTTTCAGACTGAACATCGGTGCCTCATGGAATATTTCGTCATACATCCAGACAAGCTCGACGTAATTTCGAGGCTTTCCGAAGGAAAATAAATCGTTAAAAAGGATAAAATGATGAACAAAAAGAGAAACATACGGGCTCAGTCGCTCCCTCTAACATACTGACGAACTCAGTGAAGACAATGGGATTTTGCTCGATAAATTCTTTGAAGGCCTGAACCTCGGGAAGCAATGACCGTCCTTCCTTGTAATGTTGACGAGCTTGATCAACTAATCTTCGCGTGTAGTCGGACATAACCGCCTCGTTAGTTACTCCTTCAAAAGGTTCAGCTGAAGGCCCTCCACAAGATTGAGACATGTTGTATTGAATATGAGAGTGTTGGAGGTGGTATTCACAGATATAAGGACACCTTTATGGTGATTTTGGTCAAATTTCGAACCACCTCTACAGTATAAAACACCGATTTATATAAACGATTGAAGTAACTAATAAACGTTATTACTTCTTACAGGTACAGGTACGGGGTTTATACACCCTCACCAGGCGCGTTCTAGACTTAACATTGAATGTATTGAACGTTTAGGCTGATAACTCAGAACTATGTGGGTTCAATTAATCGGTCGATTCCGTGAAGTCGCATGCGGATCTTTCATTATCAATCAGTGAACTATTTCATGCCAAGTTAACACAACATAAACCCATAAAAAGCTGAGCTAGCGCCTTATTTCGTTTAAAAGCCATCAAAAAATTTTGCGACAAATTACTACTACACGTGTATACACTATACTATACTCTGAATCATATTATATACCATATATTTTGAATTATATTGATTATATGCCACCTATTACATAGTAAAGTATTCAAGTTAGCACCTGCTCATACGACTCAAGGTACAGGACAGATGAATAGCTAAAATGAAGCCACGTTTGCATTTTAAGTAATATACCTGTACTACGGCAATGTCAGACAATGGGAAACTCCCCAACAAACCATGAATCGATCCAAACATACTCGCTCACACATTAGACTTAGAGCTTGAATGGATTCATAGTCCCGGTTTCCCTTTCAGTTTCATAGATGGATGACTATTCTATGTTCAGAGTGGTTACTGGTTGTTAATATCCGTGATATTGATTGCTTTTGCATGGAACCTATGCATACTAATATATAACATATATAACATATATGAACGCTTGTTTGCAGTCGCCACTGAATGTTCAAAAAAAATTACATTGGGAAACACATCACGGCCTCAATACTTCTCACAAGTTGCTATTATCACTTCAGGCTATCCCTAAAAAGAATGAACACGGTAAGGCAATAATCATACCTAAATGTGCGGATAATACTTGACCGTCCTTGGCTTTTATAGTAGTGCCTAGTGCCCCCAGGACACTATATGCCGCCTCTTTTGCCACTTTCACTCCTGTATTCTCATGAAGCGTCCTACGCATATCTCATAACGCCTGTATTATCAGTATCAAATTTTTTTCTGATGGTTTATAATTAAATCAATGCGTTTACATTGTGTTTTTTGGCAATTCAAACCTTAAAAACCCAATAGAAGCCCACAAAACGCAATGTAAATACCTTGATCTAATTACAAACAATCAAAGATTTTCATGACAATTAGAGAAGCATAGCGTCCATACAGGATGTACTGAGAATATCCTTACATTTGAAAAAAAAACTGTCTGCCAGAACAAGGTACCAGATCGTATGGCATAATAGCAAGTCAGTGACTTAACAATGTTGGCTCTGCAGAACGGATCTAGAGGGTCAGGCTCCAATATTTATGTATAACGATTCTTCATGATAGCCGCGTTGATAGATAAGAGGTTATAGCTTCTCTTGGTCCTCGAAATGCGATGTCGTTCACACAATATTTATAAATGTATGAACAACCCAAGGAAGGAACTGATTACACACATATACGGGTCTTGCAAGTACCAATAAAAATACAAGGATAAAGTCTGACAATGTTGCGAAAAGCTACCACACTGGCTTTAGTTAGATTCAACGTTGCCGCTCCGAGTCCCCTTCTGCAAGGTGTGGCACACCGGCGATGACACTGTTGATTCTAACGACGGCACCGGGAACAGTGTATCTGGGTTCGACAACGACATTCGCAGAAGCACGAAAAACAAGGGCAGAAGAAGATCCACCAAAGTGGAACATGCCCAGCTCCTCCCCTCGCACGACGTGCTGTCCTTCATGAACGGTAGCTTGACAGCTTGAGACTTCGCACATCCCAATAGCAATGAAACAGATGAGGCTTATTTCAGCATTGTCAGCTTCTATGAAGAAAAGCTGGCGAGTGGCGGTGTTAGCAATGTACGTGAGTGATTTGAAGTAGGGAAAGAGCTCGTCGGAATCAGGGGGAGGAAGTGGAGTGTTTAGGGTGCTGGGTGCTTGAGCAAAATACGCTCCTGGGACATTAACAATTTTCCTTATTAGTCCATTGACCGGAGAGTGCCAGCGATGATATCCTGTGATGCGAAGAAGCCCTTGAAGGATGCTTCCGCCTATGAATTCTTTAGTGTTGGAGTCATTTCCTAATAGATGTATAAGTGAATATTTCTGGTCTTTGATGAATAATTCGTCAATTAGTTGTATGTTTGTCTGATATGCATATGTGTTCGTTTCGCAAGGGGAACCGATGAGACTCGAATCATCTAGTGGACCTGTGGGACGATCAATTTCGGGTGACCTGTATCGGCGAGTGAAGAAATCCTCGAAGCAACTGAAACCATAAAAAGACTCATCGGGATTACAGACAAACACTTGCTCGAATGTGCGGTCGTCATATTCCGCCATTAGAGCACCCAACGCGGCCGTACTAAACCATCCCGAGGATTCGGCAGTGAGCACATTACAGGAATCTGGCGAAGTGAGGTGTGAAGCCCAAACGTCAAACATTCGCTTTAAGTGCCGGTTGACGTTTTCTCTTGTGTAGGTGCAGAATCCGCTGCGTGTGTTTGCACTTCGTGCGATAACTTTGTAAACAGGAGTATTGAGAGTACCGAAAGTCGGTGCCTCGCGGAATACTTCGTCGAACATCCAAACAAGTTCGACATAATTGCGAGGCTCAAAAAAGGAGGAGGATATCCAGGAATGAGGGAAGTCTGCTTTCAAGAAGAAAAAAACACACCGGTTCAGTCGCCCCTTCAAACATATTAACAAACTCCGTGAAGACAGTGGGGCTTTTCTCAATGAATTCCTTAAAGGCTTGGACCTCGGGAAGCAGAGTCTCCTCTTGGTTGTAACGTTGGTGTGCTTGGACAATCAATCTTCGTATGTATTCTGACATAGCTGTCTCGTCCGGGACCCTTTCGAAAGGGTTAGCTCCTGAAGTCGCCAACATGGTCTAGAGAGCTGACAACGGGCACTGATTAAAGAAATGACTCAGATAGAACAATTCCGTCAATGGTTTATATAGACTTCTTATAAGCACCATTCTTGTCAGACCATGCGGGATCCTGACACTTTGGCAGTGTTCATCTCTGCCGGATTTTTCTTGGATCATCCCCTTTGACAGGCTATCGCAGTCTCGAAAACACCGAGTTGCGTGAATATACCCATTATCTGTCGGAAAAAATGTAGAGGTGGAGAGCTCATGTCAAGGAAACTATTGGTGAAACGATCATGACGTGAGCGTGTGTAATCATCATCTTGTCATTGCAACTGTTCTCGCATATGTAGGGGTTCATCTAAACGCGGTTTGTTAGAATTAACGAGCAGCACTTAAATACAGTACACAGCGTTCACTTCTTACACACTACGCAGTACCATCTCAATGACAATTCAGACCCCTTTTGGTAGGTTAGAAAGAAGGACATATGGTACATGTAACCCTGTTACACGACGATACGCAGGCTTGGGTGATTCTCCGAAGTAATAGAGTTACTCATCCAAAGCAGTATGATGGTGGACTTTGCCACGACTCCGACGCGAATGTCCACCATGTAACGCGTGACGCGTGACGCATGGCGGTGGTTGAACGTCTCCGATACTTATGTCGCCACTAGATTGAGCGCGCTAACATTGTTGACATTCAAAAGTTTATTTCCGGAAAGTAATTCGTTACATGCATGAAAATTGGTACAATCAAAAGACAATACAAAAGACATAGAGACATGATTGTCGGTGACATTCAATTTATTCAAATCCAATAATGTCAGGCACGATGCTCCATTCAGGGAAGAGGAACACCACCAATGATCTCGTTGATTTTGAGCACGGCACCAGGTATTGTGAATTTAGGTTCAATAACGACATTTGCAGCGCCGCGGAAAACAAGGGCACCAGAAGATCCACCAAAGTGGAACATGCCCAACTCATCTCCTCGTACGACGTGTTGTCCCTCATAGACGGTGGCTTCACAGCTGGATATTTCGGTCATTCCAATGCCGATGAAGCAAACAAGACCAAGGTTGGTATTGTCAGCGTCGATGTAGATAAGCGTGCGCGTGTTGGTATTGGCAAAGAACCTGAGTGACTTCAGGTACGGGGGAAGCTCGTCAGATTCGGGAGACGGAATCACAGAGTCAAGCGTGTCCGGTGCTTGAGTGAAGTAGGTACCTGGAACAGTTACGATTTTCTTGATGGTACCGTTAACCGGAGCGTGCCAACGGTGGTATCCCGTGGTGTTGAGGAAACTTTGAAGGACACTTCCGCCGACGAACTCTGGGGTGTAAGGGTCGTCGGCGAGCAAATGCAAAAGGGAATACTTCTCGTCCTTAATGAATAGTTCATCGATCAGCTGAACATTTTGCTGATATGCGTATGTATTGGATTCACAGGGAGCACTGATGAGGCGCAAGTCATCAATGGGACCCGTGGGTCGGTCGATTTCAGGAGACCGGTAGCGGCGATTGAAAAAGTCCTCGAAGGATAGGAAACCATAGTACTGGTCATCGGGATTGCAGATAAAGACTTCGTCAAACGGGCGGCCATCGTATTCCTTCATTAATTCCTTCAGGGCATTGCTACTAACCCATCCACCGGGTCCATCGTTGATGACGTAACGAGAATCTTTAGAGTCAAGGAAATGAACCCAAGTCTCAAACATCTTCTTAAATTGATAGTTGACGACCTGTTTAGTGTAAGCGGAGAATCCACCTTGCGTATTCATGTTTTGCGCCATGATCATATATACGGGGGGACCTAGGGTGCCGAAAACGGGTGCTTGACGGAATATCTCGTTGAATAGCGTAAGGAGTTCTTGATAGTCCCTAGGCTAGAAAAAAAATGTTCAGAAGCTGGCACGCTAAGGGTTAATTTGTAAAAGCCATACGCTCTCAGTAGCTCCTTCAAACATTCTGACAAAATCCGTGAAAACGACGGGATCTTTTTCAATGAACTCTTTGAATTCCTTCACAGGAGGGATCAAATCTTCTCCTGCATTACGATGTTCGCTGACCGAGGTGAGCAATGAGCTGATATAGTTGAGCAGGGACGCCTTGTTGGCAGCGATCCATCCTGCTCTTCTGAAAGATTCAGCTGAGGGTCTCGCGATGTTAGACATAGTCTAGAACAACGATTAGTTCTGCAATCAATGGAAAAGAATGAGCATTACCGCCGTTCAGGTTAGAAAATGTTACTAGATGTGAAAGACGATCTTGCTTTGCTTTTGACCAGCTTACGACCTTCGCCTTATATACAACCAATGCACGTAGTGTACCATGTGGAACATTACTGGTATGTCATATCGCATGCATAGCTTTGAATAGGGAATTTTTAGAAGGGGATTAAGTGAGTCGGTGACGGACATCGAGGTTCAGAGTTCCAAGTCCAAGTGGTGTTCCATACCGTTCAAGCGGGGTTTCAAATGTGATTTCAGTTGAGAAAGGTCTCCACTCCGCCCATAACAACTGCTAATCTGAGACAACCTGGATTCCTTATCAAAAATACATTTTCTTTCAAGAATTCAATTTAAGCAATGCATCGGCAGTGCGAAAATAGAAACGAAGTCAAGTCAATATCTCCAGCACCATTCACTGCCAGTGGGTCTTTGGTACCGTGGCCTACAATGATCAATCAAATCATCCTCAAACCACTGCTAGTATGCATTGATTCCCTACGGCACTAATGCCGCCATGCAATTGTCTTGCATGTCTTTACCACCTTAGTTTAGTCTTATCTTCCATCTGTACATTCTTCGTTCGTTCAGGCAACAGCACAGTTCTTTCACGGCGGATCCGTATTCTGAGAAGAAAGATGCAGAATTCAGTCATCTATGATGTGCCTTCCTTCATTAGGAATAAAGATTCGGAAAACGGCTGCTGACATCCACTGGCAGCCTTACAATGCAATCAAGGCTTCCCTAGTATTACCTAAAATTTTACGTTGCCATTAAGACCCAAGTGATATCGCCATTACACTACCATCACTAACAACAATAAGTATGCAAGGATTTACCGATGGAGAATAAGTCTGGTGGGGAGGATCCTATTGCAATGTACGGACTATGATATTCTTTTTTGGTGAGCTCGCTTGCTGACATTAGAAGCTAAACCTTGAATGTAATACTTCCTTGGGTCTCACCTGACAGGTTTTGACAACATATGCTTTTGCATTTTCAGGAACGCAGTCTAAAATGGTCGCAAAGGAGTTCCCCGCACAAGCACGTTCTAATTCAGCACCCATCCATACCTTCCTGGCCGCCTCACTGATGACTCAACGATCCAATGCATATTGCACGTACAAGAAAATTCCATTTTTGTGATACCCCACAAGAGAGATCTCAATTCATTCATAGACATATATATTAAAAACAGCCGAAGAAATGGTGATTAACAAATGGATATCGATGAGACCTCAAATTCAAAAGCCATTGACTATAAAGATCGATAATCGATAATCACTGACTCATTTCAGATCAAAAAATGTAACATGAACGGTGTAGCCTCCATTAATATCCTGCTAGGCCCAACTTACTTCTCACCAACGTCTCGTGTTGTTCTGACTAATAATCGTTGGCTCGCAACCTCTAAATATTCCTCGATTCAGCCTGCAGCCGACGAGACCGAAAGCCTAACTACTGGTAAAAAATCTTTCCCACAGTTAGTTGCAAAAAAACCTGTGTATCTTTAGTTTTTTGAAACCACTTAATGTACACAAATCCTAGAACTAATTCTTAATCGCCCCTTCATGATCTTGCTTCTTTCTTTCACGTGTGCATAGTTTCTTTTCTTCGCTTGTCTAAAAACTAAAAATGCATGGCTGAAAATATATTCGAGGTCAGCATTGTATAAGTCTTATCGATGCTCATAAAATAGACTGTCATGTATCAAGCGGTCCCGGTTCCAACTTCAGATCTCAGATCTCAACCGCGCTGTTAGGATAAGATCTCATGCAGTATTGGAATTCGAGCATAGGGAATTACCCTTTATTAAGGCGGCCTCCTGTCCAAATATTAAAATCGAAAATCTTGATGACGTTTGTGAAATACCTTTGATCATTACCATTGAGATTACCAGTCATATTGGCATCTAGCTTCTCAACGGAATCAACCTACCCTAGTTTTAGTATTTACTGTTAAAGTTCGCCGTTCAAGAAATCACATTATCATCCTCTGTCTCGCGAAAACATATCAGCGTACAATCGAGCCATCTCATTCGGAATAATTACCCAGATTACTGATGAGATAAATGCTTTTATAACTGGATCGGACTGTCGATGCCATGTTACTCAGCCTACCTTATTTTTTTGGGAGTTGCCAATCAGCCAAACAGTGATCCGAAGTTGCAAGCCTGATCGTTGGTTGTGCACGGACGAGAATATAATGTGAAGGCAGCTAGTAGAGTGTAATGGAAGGTGAGCGAATTGTCACCGTTTTTCAAGGACTCTACTACTAGAGATCCACGTCCATAAGACGAAGAGACGATTGTCCAAAGCTAATCGAATTTTTTTTATAAAACGGGAAAGTTCGAAGGCTCAAACTAGCTTGAATGTTCCGATCGCGAACACGAGTATTACTCAGGCTGTTACCTATTAAAATGAGACTAGTCAGAATTTGTTTGAGAATACACTGAACATTTGGGGCACTAACTTTGTACACCAATATGCTATTATTATAGCAGAAACATTATGTTAAGCGTTTACCACAGTGTCCGAAGCCGTATTGATTGTGGAAAGAAAAAAACAGCCGACAAGCGTCTAAGTCCGCTAGCTCAGTATTCAAATATTCGAAATTTCAAACTCAAATTTGCATAACTTCGTTTCGGAGGGAGTATTTAGTTACATGAGACATAGTACAACAAGAAAACAACACAAAGATAAAGACGTCAGTTAGCTACATGAAGAACTGCTTGTTCAACTTCAATGCCATCACGATGGACCCTTTAGGGAAGCGGTACACCAGCAATGATGCTGTTGATTCTGAGCACGGCACCAGGTACTGCACAACTAGGTTCGACAACAACGTTTGCGGCAGCACGGAAAACAAGGGCAGAAGAAGATCCACCAAAGTGGAACATGCCCAACTCATCTCCTCGTACGACGTGTTGTCCTTCGAAAGCAGTGGCCTCACAAGTGGAGATTTCGGTCATTCCGATGGCGATGAAGCAGACGAGACCAAGGTTGGTGTTGTCGGAGTCGATGAAGATGAGCATGCGAGTATTAGTATTAGCGAAGAACCTAAGTGACTTCAGGTAAGGAGGGAGCTCGTCAGATTCGGGAGACGGAATCACAGAGTCAAGCGTGTTCGGTGCTTGAGTGAAGTAGGTTCCTGGAACAGTTACAATCTTCTTGATCACACCATTGACCGGAGCGTGCCAACGGTGGTATCCCGTGGTGTTAAGGAATCCTTGAAGGACACTTCCGCCGACGAATTCTGATGTGTAAGGATCGTCGGCGAGCAGATGCAAAAGGAATACTTCTCGTCCTTAATGAATAATTCGTCGATCAGCTGAACATTTTGCTGGTACGCATATGTGGTGGATTCACAGGCGGAACTGATGAGACGCAAGTCATCAATGGGACCCGTGGGTCGATCGATTTCAGGAGACCTGAAACGACGGTTGAAGAAATCCTCGAAGGACGTGAAACCATAGTACTCTTCGTCAGGATTGCAGATAAAGACTTCGGCAAACGTGCGGCCGTCGTATTCTGCCATGAGGGCGTCTATGGCATTGGTACTAAACCATCCAGTGGAACCAGTGTTGAGGACGTAACGAGATTCTTTGGAGTTAAGGAAACGGACCCAAGTATCAAACATCTTCTTGAAATGATGATTGACAATCATTTTGGTGTACGCGGAGAATCCACCTTGAGTGTTCATGTTTTGCGCCATGATCATGTATACGGGAGGACCTAGGGCACCAAAACTGGGTGCTTGACGGAATATTTCGTTGAATAGCGTAATGAGCTCTTGATAATTCGTGGGCTAGAGAAAGGATGCTCAGAAGTTAAATAGCAAGGATTGGTTGAAGAACGTCATACGGTTTCAGTTGCTCCTTCGAACATTCTGACGAAATCCGTGAAGACAACGGGATCCTTTTCTATGAAATCTTTGAATACCCTAACAGGAGGAAGTAGGTCCTCTCCTGCATCACGACGTCTTCTGGATATGGAGAGCAGCGAGCTGATATAGTCCAGCAAGGTCTTCTTGTTAGCAGCAATCCACCCTGCTCTCCTGAAAGATGCGGCCGGAGGTCTGACGATGCTAGTCATAGTCTAGAAAGAAGTTCAGCTTCTGCCTTCGACGAAGCACATGAAGCAAGACTGTCGTTACCGTTGTAGAAGTAATAAATGACACTGGAATTGTAAGTTGAGCTTGTATTGCTTTTGCCTGGATTGCCTCAAGACCTTCGCCTTATATACATCCAACGCAAGTAATGTCATCATGTGGTGTGTCATTGGTATACCATATCTTGTGGTTTTCGTATAATGTATGAATAGCGTCAAGTTTCCTTTGGATGAATTGTGTGACGGACATGGAGGTTAACTCAAAGCCCAAAATAGAATTACTGTTTCTGGGTTTCAAAACCTTAATCGGCATCAGAATCTATCTGAAAGAACTCCGTCTCCACTCCGCTCATGACAACTGTTAGACAAATCTTTTGTTCTTGATTTTCTCAGGAGCTTCCCATTCTTTTCTTTTTCAAGAATTCCGTTGAACTACATCGGTGGTCGGGAAAACCGCCCCGAAATGGGGTCAAACGAAGATTCCCAAAGTAGATGATCATTAGGTCTGGACTAATTTATTGGTATTAGTGCCTTAAGCTGTCCCTCAAAATTCATTCATTTTGAATTTAATGCTAGTACCCATTTCTTCGCTGAATATAACCACCATACCTCTATTCTCGTGCACATGTATTCAGTCTGCATGGTTCCATACAAACGTTTCTGGGAAAGCCTGGCATTCCCTATCTCAGGCTTACCTTCGATCTATATATCGTTCCTGAAAGTAGGTCAAACGCGGCAGATTTGTATTTCCAGAGAAGGAGGGTGCAAGCTTTCTTCATGTGCACTTGTTTCACTAACAAAACACGTTAGGCAAACGTTCGTTGACTTCCGATATGGCACCAACCTATTGCAATCCAGGATGTAATACCATCTTAGGTTGTAATTACAACGTAAGTAATGTCGTGATTATTTCTACCGGCAACAATATGTACTCAAGTTGTGACATTCACTTTAAGGGGAAATACGTCGTCGGAAGGATTATCTTGCCGAAATATTCATCCTCGAGAATTTAGAGTTTGTTCGTTGACAGAAGCTAAGCCTCCAATGGAAGAATGTAATCCGCTCATGGAGTCTGTTCGCGTACGGAGGGAACATCTTTTGGACCACTTCAGATCATTTTCCTGAAATAATTCGCCGTCGAACTCTGTCAGATGACGTTCCAATTCAGCACCACATATCTGTCAGAATGGTTCATGCGATTTGACCCATGTTTCAAGAATTCAATGCACGTCGTACGGACAATAAAATTTTATCTCGTGATATAGATTTGAATGCGCTTCTTTCAGTTTTTAGGTGTATATAATGAAAAGCTAGCCGAAGAAATGGTGAATAAAAAAAGGACCGAGACCTTAATGTATTGAGACATGGGTAAAGTCATCGACACTCCAAGTCGTAACTCATGACATATTCACATGGCAGAATGATAGCGTGAATAGTTTACAGTTATGAGAATGCTGTCCTACTTTGTCTACTATGATGAACCAACCAGCAGTCCCTCTCCCACATCCTTCAAGTTCTTTCTGTAAGATCTGCATTTTCAAGATTGAATTCCGCTCTCCGTTTATTGGACGATAATCCCTGTCATCAATACCCAGTTTGTGCATGTGAAAACTGGAATAGTTTCGTAGATTTCATTAAAGTCTCGTGGCCCGAGTCGAAATTAACTGTTTACTGTTTATCGCTGGGACTTCAATATTAAGCTTCAATGCCATAACAGCAATTTTTGAGTATAACATTCACCAGCGCACCCGACGAAACCGGAGATTCGAATACTAATCAAACCTTTGCAACGATTCGCTGCGAAAGTTGCGTATGTGGTTTTGGTTTGTTTTGATCCAATTACTATTTCTTATCCTCGAGTACTAGCTTGAGAACCTTGAACCCTTTCTCGTCTGACACTTTTGTCTTCCCCGCTCTTGTCCATAACCCATTACCGCGAGGTTGGGAACGAGAAACAGCTAGTTTCTCTTTTTGCTGGTATCGATGCTTAAGAGTCCATTTTCATATCATGGTTGTTTGTGCCTAATCAACCGGCTCGATAATCCGTTCAGTCTGTGCGAGCGTCTAGAACTAAAAACCATCGTGAAGCTCCAGCATGAAGGCGAATAGCCGAACTGGCAATCAGGTAAACCTCGATATAGTCCCTGGCGTAGTATTTCATTGGAATCAACCCCCCTGAGGTTGGTCATCGGTCCAGTCCCAAACTGTCTCTTCAGTCACGAGTGGGAAGAAACTGGAGGACATTATGAACCCTTCGAAACTGAGATTGCATTGTTGACATGTCACGTCATTCACTTTCCAAGATTACGCCAATGGAGATTTAATATGGAACTATGGTCCTTAGTATACAGCATATTAATGAAAAACAAATACCAACAGATAGACAATCGAATGTGATATACGTTTTTGGACCTTGAACAATAGCTGTAAGACGACAGTAAAGATAACAAATCTTGCAACCTGATAAGATAGACATTGATGGATAGTTTTAAACTGCAGAGTGCTCACTCCTTACAGTGACTAGTCATCTTGAAGATGGTCCAAATACATTCTGCTGCCAGGGTCTTGCTAATTTTGCACATCCCATTTTCACACGTCTGATGTTCTCCATATACCGAGAGAAAAGAATGTCGGTAAAAATGGAAGCAGCAGCATTGCAATTGTATTGAGATCGCGTAAATCGTCGCCTAGTCTGTATTCGTAAAGCACGGGACAAACGCTAAGGTCTCTGAAATATTGTGGCATTGAGATCATCGGAAGAAGACCTTGAGGATATTTGGAGATGCCCACGCAGCTTTTGAGGCTTTTTGACATGCCATCCTACCCTAATACTTAGACGCAAAAAAGATTTGAAGGACAGCTTAAAGACCGATAGACGATGTCCATGCCACTGAGGACCATCTGAGGACAGCTAGTAGGACTGAAGCTCGCCCGGCAAACGCCGAAGTCTGACGTAAGCGACGCAAGGGGACTGACCAGCTGTTCGCTCGACACTTGCTGCGCCCATGACAGGTTCGACATCAGATCCGGGATAATCAATACTAGCTTTACTAAAGTACCCGGTATTGATTGGATTACTCAAACAGCATATATTGTCTTCTGTCAATGGTACTTTGGTCGCTCTACATCGCTCTGTGTCGAAGATATGG
The DNA here is from genome assembly GCA_027605045.1 of Phallus indusiatus. Lineage (NCBI taxonomy): Eukaryota > Fungi > Basidiomycota > Agaricomycetes > Phallales > Phallaceae > Phallus > Phallus indusiatus. The sequence continues at coordinate 143,828 of JAQFWX010000074.1, forward strand.
TTCTGAACCTTAAAGATACGTCGAGGCTCGCAATCGCAGACGTATATTTGTGGACACTAACAACAGATACGGACGAAAATATACCAATATTTATGGCCTCAGGCCTCAGGGGCTTCGCCTTGTCCTTGGGTGGGAAGGGAAATCCGTGGACCTGCACTGTCTGATAATTTGGCCTCATTCCATTCTTTTATAGCGTGGACATCAAGAGAATGTGGACGGTTGGCAACGGACGGATTGTTTTATGAATGTCCACCGATGCGACTTTAGGAATCCTGTTGGTGAACACCGCTTTCCCCGATGCCACTAGAGTGGAACATTTAAAAAGCAACTCTTCACCCTTGGTAGGAAAAATCGAGCTCAATGGAGAAACCCCGTGTCTATCTATCTTCTGAAGACGAAGAATTCAATTTCAAATCATGGATATGGGGCCGTCAGGAACCAACGCTTGACAGGCCTCCTAACCTTGAAAATGAGCGGAAGCATGTCCGACAGCTCGCCAGTCAAATCCAAAACTTCTGGCACCTCTTTCCGAATATGACTCCCCATGACTTTGCTGTGGTCAACAAGTTTTACGAGTGGTCCGTGTGCAGACTGCTTTCTTTCGATTCTTTACCGGATGATGTCATGTTCAACATATTCCGTGTGGGGACTTTTTGCAGCCCGGAAAATAGGGAGTCATCCCAAATGCCTCTTCTCTTCTCTCAAGTATGCAGAAGGTGGAGGAAACTGGCTCATAGTGCTTCATGGCTGTGGTCTTTCCTCTCTTATAGAGACGTTGAGGAAGCACCATATCTTTTAACCCGTCACTTTCTTCGACTTTCTCGTGCATCCCCATTGATCATTAAAATCGATATCAGCGACACCCACTTCGATTACGAGGAGGATCATGATTGGCCTGAGGATGTCCACCTAGATGGATTTCTGTCCGTCGTGCTACCACACGCCCATCGCTGGCGCTCCTTCCACTGTGTCACTGATAACTGGGAACCCATGGCTGGCGTCATAGAACATTTGAACCAAACACAACTTCCTTTGTTGAATTCCTTAGAACTTCATCAGAATTTCCCCCTCGCCGAACGTTTGGAGACCCTTCCCACACCACCTATCTTTGCATCGGCCCCTCCTTCACTTAATCATCTTCATTTATACGGAATAATTGTCAATTGGCAACTTCCCCTTAATTTCTCTCCAAACCTTACGGAACTTACAATCCAGCTAATCTCATTCGAAGAAGCACAATCAATTAATGTTTTTTTAAACGTTCTATACGCCTGTCGAAACAGCCTGCGAAAACTTTCGCTCCTTGATGGTGGGCCACTCTGGAACGGCGAAGCGCTCCATTATCCTACCCTTCGTTTACACAACTTGGAGCACTTCGAATTCGTAGGAAGCGGCGCTTCATTTCAGAACGGTTATAATCTAGCTCGTCTGCGCACTTGGTTGACCTTCGTGGAGTTTGGGTCAAGTTTTTACAAGTTAACGCTGGGAACTTTCCTTTCCGAGCAAAACTTTGACGATGTAATACCGCTTTTTGCACTCAAATTTAATCAAGTGAGATTTCTCCGCCTTGGTCATATGACCATATCCGCTGCCCAAGTAGCACGCTGGTTATATGCCATATTCCCAAAGATAACGACCTTGGAACTTTTCGGTGACATTCTTCAGGATGCTGTGTTCTCCGCTTTGACAAGATCACCCAGGGTGTATGGGATTTCCTCCAACTTCCCTCTCTGTTCAAAATTAAAAACTCTTTCTCCATTTTCCCCGGAGCCAGCAATGTCAATACCTTCCTTGATTAGAATAAGACAGCAAATGGGCGTTCCATTGACCACTTTAGTCTGGGACATAAATCATCGGGAGGATCTCGAAGAGGTCAGACAATCTTGGGACCTGCCAGCCAGGGAAATTCGGACGATCTATCAGGGTCAATTGATAGACCCAGAGAATATTTGGGTTGGGCCGAATATGGATGACGATGATGACATGAATGATGATGATGAATGAAGGAAAGAGGGTATTCAGATTTACAGCACGTGTATTCATTGTATATATAGACGAAGCTAAATTGATGTAAAAGCTTTAATTTGTGAAGAATGCAAAACGAATGATGCACCAAAAGAAAGAATGTCACATAGGTTCATCTTAAGCCCAGGGAGCGCTTTCTGATGGCACTAGCGTGGCCGCTGAATCGCGCTCTACATCGGTCACGCTCATTTGAACCGACTGATAGTCATTACTCTCCAAAACGCCCATCTCGAACCTTTCAGATAATACCGCATCGGGAACCCTTAACTCAAAGGTACTCAGCGTTTCTACGATCGAGACGTTTGGATGTTGAAGTTTTTCACGGACATTCAAAAATGATCGTGAGCCAGCTACATAAGGGACACTGACCATAGGAAAAACCCCACACATTAACAATATTCAAAAAATACGCTCAAAAGAAAACTGTTCTTACGCGACCAAGAATCTAATACAGAGTCAGGGGATCGGTGGTCAAATCAAATTGTCAAGTCGTCTTACCCGGAGGCAACACTAGCCATAGTTGGTCTCGCAAACTTGAATAACAATAGGTTGATGACCAAGACCACTGTCGCATCCAAAAGTTTAGTTCGGGTTCAATGTTCAAATTAAAAGCTACTCTACCTATGACTCTAATGAGAACGAATTGTTTTCAAACATACCGCAAACAGTAACGTCAAACCAAGAAAATACTCACGACGAAAAATATAAAACACCGTCTCGAAGGAGTAACGATATCATTGCAGGCTTTTGATAGCCTGCGATAGCCATTGCATGTGTTGTTTTATATACCGTGAGAAGTAATAGAACGGTCGTCTGTTCCAAGTTGAAGGTAGTACATTTCGTGACCATATAATATACTTACGGTAACGATGGGCAGCAACACCACATATGAGTAATATGAGGGAACTGAAAGTAGGACATGATGAAATTTGGCGTAGAAGTTGATCGTAAAAGTACTTGCTATTTGTATAACAGCCTGATAAAAAAGGCCTGACTACAATCAGCTGTTCCGAGATATATGCAGCCGTACAAAATGAGCGCTTACCCAGGTCGGGGCAATACCGCTGTTAATAACTAAGTTGTCTTTCTTCTGCAGAAAAAAAACTTTTAGAACATACCTCCTTTGTGGAACAGAGCAGTTACTGAAATAACGGTTCTGTATATAGAATTAGATGAACACAGATCAAAGGCCCACGAGGAAATCATTCATTACACAGTGGTCATACTGCCTATTAAAACAATTAGATCAATACTCGTATTGATGGTAGGTCACGAACAGATGTAAAGCGTCAGAAGTCCGAAAAGTACGATCTTTGACCGACTGTAAAGAAGCCAAACACGCTTAAGGGCAAAAATGATTAATGGGACGTCCTTGTTGGCTTTATCATAAGACCTACGGTGGCAAGGGACAGTTCTACTAGCCACAACACAACGTTTGAGCTAGCGGTCTGAAAAGGCGTAAGTCAGTGAAGGTGACTACATCTTCAAAGATAAATCGCTATACTTGAAATCGTAAGGCCGTCAGACAGCTAGTCATGTTAGTGTTATCGCTCCTCCGAAAGTCAATTGCATTGTCAAACATACAACTACGGATCTAACGTGAGCAAAGTAGCATTGATTACGTGACGAGCTACTTACTTTTGAACCCGCAGTATTGTTGAGATATACTGTAAAGATCATGTGTTAATGTACCCCTAGGTCAATGGACGAAGAACTTGGCGTACCTGCCGTGTTGAAAGCATGGGAGACAAGGCCGAAATAACGTAGCTGATCTCAAGGATGACGACGCGAATAAACAGCAGCGAAGGTAAACATACAATTAACTGAAGATACCATCAACAATAAAGGCTCAGCTCGCGTCTCAAAAATCACTCACAAACAAGACCTTTCCCCATCTAAACTGGCTCTTCCAAACGAACGCTATCTGTGATTATCGGCCGTGTTAACGAGAGATTCGCGAGCGATATAACAAATTCAGTGCACCTCCTGTTCAATCGTGAGGAAGTAATCAAAACTTAGATGGCACGTCGATCAGCTCTAACCAGCTGCGAGATCAGAACGGCATCTTACAGTAAAAGAGCTAATGAAGCGACTACCAATACGATTAAATCATTTACACCTTGTCGTTAGATGCAGGCGAAGACGAACTCACGAACGGCGTATGTAGTAACCCTGGAGTCACGAATTAAACCAAGGAACTCGTCCAATTCGTTCGTGGGATCATCCATGCTTGATCACTTCTCAAAAACCAGGAGAGGTGGTAAAGAAAGAGGAAGAGAAAAAAAAGGAAAAGGAAAGAAGAGGGCTGTCTGAAGAATTTTCGCTGTATACCTAACACGATGAAAGCGAGAAGAAAGTTGACATGAAGCACATTCCCTGATTTTCTGAACGACTTCCTAAGGCGTTTAGCAAGGTTATACGATGGCCAAGAAAAAAAAAGCGCCATTGTACTAATAAGCATCGGCAGTATAGCTGCTGTATGTATTCGCTAGAGCCATGCGCAGGGCGAGGAAAAAACTTTTTCATTGGTCGTCAGCTAGTGTACCCTATGTCCGTTGTAGAGCGAACTTTTAAATGCTAGCTCAGTGACAATCAAGAAGGTCATAAATATAGTCGAAATCAAATGCAGCGCTTAGAAGCTTCTTTGACAATCGGCCAACCTTGTGCCTGCAATGTCATGATCATTTAAAGATTTAAGATCCTCAGAAAAATACCGACAATCCGTTCAGCCTGACGTGGATAATGCTGGTGATACGATATCTCTCAAAATTGGGGTTGCAGGTGAAGATATCCCATGACAGGTTCAAATAAGAGCCGAGCACCTGGGTTCCGGTCAAAAGCTAAAGGCGAAGCCTATACGTATCACAGACCCACCACGTGACTGTAAAAGTACATTTATATTACGGCAGATACAGCCTGATAGATTATCGACAGAAACCTTGGATACGCGCATGTCTACTTGTCGTCCTTGTATAAAGGCTCGCTTGATAGTAATTCTTCGCCTTTTCCTCGAAATTTCTCCAGTTCCTTTCTCCAAGGTTCCCAGGATTTGCCGTATTTCCGTACCAACTCAGCGAGCTCCTCCCTTTGTTCTTTCTATGGAATATAGGAGCAATGATATCGGCGTATTAGTTGAAGATATCTCATAAACTCACAATGTGCCATGGCTCCTTTCCCCCATATATGTCAGTAAAGAGTTCTTTGAGCTCCCATTTCTTCGTAGCTTCGGCGCGTTTAAACGCGTCGAGGACCTCTTTTTTATGTCTCGTCTTCATAGCTTCCTCATCGCTCGCGCTCCACCATTGTTTGGATTCCAAGAAAAGACGGAAACGAGATAATGGATTATCAATGCGCTTGCGATCATTAACCTCTTGCTCCGCGCGGTAAGCGAATGAATCATCTGAGGTGGAGTGATGCCCGACTCTATTTGAATGCGCACAATAATTTAAATAAAATGTTAAAAAAAACACAGGGTATAATCACATACCTATATGTCATGAATTCTACAAGTACCGCCCGAGACTGTGCTAAACATCTCTCTCGAGCTTCTTTGACAGCCGAAAATACCGCCAATACGTCATTTCCGTCGACACGAATGGTATCAATTCCATAACCGGGACCACGAGCAGCAATTCCATCTCCATAATATTGCTCGTGAGCGGGAGTTGAGATGGCGAATCCATTCTGAAAAAAAATCATTACTGCTTCAAGATCGTGCCGACGCGAACGGACGCACGCACATTTCGAACCAAAAATAGTGTCGGAGATGGTATCGTAGAAGCCAACAGGAGTCCGGCGTGAAAATCACCCTCAGACGCCGCACCTAAGAAGTAAAGTCACCGGGAATCAGAAAAGTGCGAATGAGATGATACATATACGGGTTTTCATTTTAAATACCTTCACCAAAGAAGCATACAGCGCAGTTTTTTCCATGACGGCTGGGATCTCTTTTAAGGGCATAACCAACACCAGCAGCCTGTGGTATCTGAGTAGCCAAAGGCGATGAAATTGTGTGAAAATGATGGGCAGGAGAGCCCAAATGAACCGGCATTTGCCTTCCTTTCGTTGAAATATCATTTGTATTACCAAATGCTTGTCCCATGACAGAATCTAATGGAAAATCGCGCCATAATAAAACACCTAATTCACGATATTGTCCCAAAACTTCGTCTCGGAAATCAAGAGCAGCTGCGGACCCTACAACGGCTGCTTCTTCGCCGTGCTAATCACGAAGTAAATATTGTCAAAGAGTAATAAGAATCTCAAAGTGCGCTCACTGATGTCATCTGCGTGAGAAAACTTAGTTAGCAAATGAAAGAACAAGTTGGTAAAATGAATTGAATAAAAATACACCAGGCGTGATGATACCCATAGTCCGGGTCAGTGATTGCACAGATAAAAGACAGGATAACCATAGAATCATTTCATTATTCTCGCAGAGATAACGCTGAAAACAAAATAATTGAAAGTCTCACTTACCCAAAAACTAATCTTCCCTTGTCTTTGGACATTATACAGGATATTGTCCACTTGCGGTAACATATTCATCTTCTCATATCTATTGTAGAGAATGAATCAATAAAAATAGTGAAAGCGTGGGTGATTCCAAAGAAAGGTGCTCACAGTTTTCTAGCCGTTGCTTCTTCAATCTCGGAATCAATACCAGTCAGTCAGGTCAGCCGATTGTTGCAATGAGTCTTTCCGCGTACTTGTGGTATAGCCGCTCCCTGTATTACATTCCCTGCGCCATCTATAACACGATACGTCGGTATTAGAGATTCATCGCCAGTAACACTGTTGAAAAAGTGAAGCTCCGGGGTAATGGGCGATCGAGAGTTTAACAAGTAGCCGTGGGTTCCTGCAGAGAAGGCCCTCTTGAAGGATTTAATGTGTGAGATATACCGCATTGCCTTGTACTAGTCACTTGAATAACCCAAAGGAAGATACGAGTGTGTTGGAAAGCTGCGACAGCGCGTTTCTGATTTCAAGGGAGCCAAAAGAACATGTGATACAGGATGGATTACTAATAATAACAAGACCCGTGTGAGCGCTTCGGCGCTCTCCAGAGTCCGAACCTGTGCGTTTCAATAAAAGATCTGTGATCAAAGCAAACTAGTAGCAATATACTTCCATATTCTCAACAACTTTTCGTATCGTAATTACATTCAAAGTTATCAGAACAACAACAACAAAAGGGGACACAGCCTACTGTGACAATGGCAAAGAAAGAAGAAATCCCATTGTTCACAGTAGGCTATATATACCGATAGCCACTAAACGAAAGCACGTACAGAAAGAATTGCGTATGCTCAAAAAAAAACTTTTTTCATCAGTCATTATGACAATCGAACAGTAGAAGGAAAGAAAGAAAAAAAAACTGGATACTTTACCCTACCCATCTAGTCCAAGCGCAGAATAAGCCTCCTTGGCTGCTTCTTCTTTAGCAAGCTGCTTCGTCGTGCCGGTACCGGTTCCATATACACGTCCATTTACTACATGTGAAATACGAATATCAATCAGTACAAGAACACTTCGGCAGGGAAGGGATTTATTTGCACGTGCTTCGTTTTCGTCAAGACGAATGTCATGTGACAAAAACAGGCTGCGAGGCACCCTCAAAGAGAAAGAGAGATCTACACGAGAAACTCACCATAACATTGAATCGTCCACAGCGGTGCATGTTGCATTCCGGTTTGCTCGGCTAGCCACTGGACATCTAGACGACGACGAGTCGTGATTTCATTGAATCTCGGTAAATACGTCACCGAGGGTCTCGGTATAAAACCGTGAGTCATGTGCGGAGGAACATCGCGCTTGAGGGGTATAGAAAATAAACTGGAACGGGGAGATTCCGAGAAATGCGTCGGATCCGGGCGAGGTTTGTGGAATGGTAGCATCGGTGGCGATTCGTCATTTGTAGCGTATTGATTGATCTTATCCAGGACATTAGTAGCGTATGGATTGATCTTATCCAGGCCATTAGTAGAGTATGGATTAATCTTATCCAGGCCATTAAAAGGGATGTTGTTGTGATGGTTAAGATTAACCTCCAAATCGTTCCCAGACTCGTGTTCAGATGGTTTCGTTGTAGTGGAGGGGAAAAACGCTTGCATAACCCATGACAGCAAAAGAGCGAACCCGTTGGGCTGATCGTAAACACCACCCATATAGGCTAGAAATATTTCGCGAGCTCCTTCCGGAGCCAAAACTGCGTCTTTGTCCGCAGGATTGTATCGCAATTTTTCCCTCAGTTTGTATTGCGATGCCCAGATTTGAAAATTTTCGTCGGAAACGAGTTTTTTTACTTCATCCTTTCAAAAAGGTTTTGAGGAACTGATTCGAAGACATGGTTTACGGGACATACTTCTATCTCCTTAGAGCTGAATTCTGGATTCTGCTTGAACACGCATTGCGTTACCGCCAATTCAAACGCCTTCGTTCCCAACACCACATATCGTTCGTTATCTTTAAGACCAACTAGTTTACCGAGGGATTTGTGGGTATAGATTTCGAGTAAAATTTCGCCTTGCAGCGGTGGTAGAGGAGGAAACATGATGTCGTTAGTGGCAGAGCCATCCATCGTGGCGAAACGAGGTGTGGTGATGGGTTGTGAAATTACGTAATTTGGTTGGAGGTGAGCTCCTTTTTATACCTCGCTGCGATCCACCAGCATGGGAGGTCAAGTCACATAAAAAGATCCTGATTTGATTACAGTTTTGGCGCAAGCGGGCTAGAGCGTGTATATTTTTGGAGTTTGCGTCATAGCCTCCGATTGGATCTTTCGAGAAAATAGTGAGTCATGAGAACGGCTCCGAGGCGTAGTACTGATGACCAATAGAAAGTGACGATAGGAATTTTTCAGACTTTTTATTTCTACAAGTACAAGAGCTACAAGTTATCAATGCAACAATCACTAAAAAAAAAACAGGCTCATGTACTAATGTTTAACAACAATAAAAGCAATCATCTTCAAAAAGCGGAATGACATTTGGCATAATCATAAGTCTCGAATTTCAAAGCATGTTCATTTTTGCAGAGTCATTGCTTCCGGATCGGTCGGTTGTTGAGACTGCGATTTCAAATCTGACAGGAGATAATGACTCACCCAGCCTGGATCTCTCAACGCGAGCTCAGCAGCGGCAGCTCTGGAGATTTTTTTATTCGAACCGGTACCGACGTACTCCTCTGACCATCCTGATGAGAACCGTAAGCAATTAAGAGGATCCAATAAGGGTCTCCAACACGTACCAGAAATTTTCAGCTTGGACGTCCACTCGGATATATGAGACGGAGCCGTAGCGACTTCTTCCCAGGAGACCTTTTGGTTTTTCTTCATCGCCAGCTCGTTCAAGAGACTAACTGGATTGGTATTGATATTGCTGCTGCTTCCTCCATCATTTGACATTCCATTCCGTGCTAGCTGAGGACTGCCTTCTGTAAGGCTGGAGGGAGGAGAAACGTATTTGGGGCGGGTTAGTGGTTGCATCCTGCCCGAGCTTGGCGAGACCTCTTTCTCATCACTACTTTCCGCACTCCCTTCATTTAACTCATACTCAAAGATCTCCTTAATCCACTGACGGATGACCGCACAATCTCCACCATCCTGAAGGAACAGACCCCCGACGTATGCATAAAACAAAGAGGCGTACGGGCGATCCATTGGTATAGGCGGAGGAGATATCGGTGTCGGGCCATTCTCCCCACTCGATTGTGGGATACTCGAAAACGAAGATATAGTAAAGTAGCTGCGAAGTTTGTAAAGTCTCCCCCAAGCGTTTGGTTTGCTGTCCATTCTCCTTTTGAGCTTTCTCTACAATTGCGGGAATTGTTGTTGCAGACTTGTTGAAATCAAAAAAAATTGACGATTCTGGTTACTCGCCTTCAAATCATTGGCTGAAGCGGTAGAGTAGCGGCCATGTAGATATTGTACAATCCCTAATTGGACCGCGTTTTCTCCAAAGAAGACGAGACGGTCAAAAGGCGGAACATTCGTATCTGGAAGGTGCTGATTGCTGAATATACTGGTTTTGTAGGATTCTAATAGTGCGGGAAGTGGAGGAGGAGGCATTGCGGTATGACGGAAAAGAAAACAAGTTACAGCACGAGGACGGTTTTGGTGGACGACGGCAACTGTGATACCGGGGAATGCTTGACACAGTTCAGTTTGTACCTTTTAAATGATAAACGCACGGCTTATTTTCTCAACAGCGGAAAGAAACAAAGGAAATAAAATGAAAGGTCGTAGCACAGGTCGTCAATAACACGAGACAGAACAAAAGAACGCAACCAGCGTCGGACTGGCGATTAAAGCCGCATTCTCGTTATCGGGGGTTCAAACTCAGGTCGGGAACAAACGAAGACTAACAATACTCTCATCAAAGTCTACGATACATGTTTATTATGATTAATACATTGTAAACACCGTTTTATGTCATATGTCGTAAAAGAAAAATTGTCCAGTCCGATCATTGTAACGTCCAATCTGGTGCGCCGGCGATCTTACGTTTTCAGTACCTAAGCTTGTTTTGCATCGGTTGGTGTTTCAAGTAGAGCAGTCCTTCAACGGCATCGCTGACATTTTCTCCCGTCATATTTTTCCCGGATTCGCGGTGTTTCCTCCGTTGATGAGAAAACCAGTCTCGTATTTGTTTATCACTTCTTAGTCTACCGTCTCTGGAAGAGTGGATCTTTAATAAGCACCAACTACTTGAAATCATAAAAATGAATACTATACCTGTCTTTTAATTCTGTTTTCAATGCTTTCACGGTGAGATTGCCTGGTGTCCACACCCCGTTGTTGAATGCGTCTTTGAGAAATTCAGTCTCGGCCTTCGTAAAGTGACCACTTGCAAGTGATTCTATAGGCTGATTCTCATCTGGCTCTACATTCATAAGATCATCATAATAAGGAGCGTGAATGCTAATTAGAAGATTACCTTCTTGTCTGGCACTCCGCGACCGAAGTTTATAGGACGGGACGTTACTCTCTTTCGGTCTCCTTCCCTTCCACTGTTCGAGATGTTGTTGCGTCGAAGGTCCCGATATAGGTATGGGTGTAGGGGAGGAATGTGGCAGAGACGATAGTGGCGATGCGTTCAGAAAAGAAGAACGAGATTCTGCAATGCGAGAAGACATGATCTTTTTCCTGTTTCTGAGACGCAAAGTTTGAGGATGTGAGAATGGTCTGTGTGTTTAGCAAAAGCACGTCTGACGACGTTTTATACAATCCGCTTCTTTTGTATGGTCCATCGTCAAAAAGTCCTTGCTTGCGCTGTTCACAGCGAACGACGTTACAATCCACACTCTTTTGTAAGGACGGTCCATTCTTCGTCCTCTTGGTGCATGGTTTCGTACCACAAACGAAGTGATTGCACCAAAAAAGAAATGATAATATAGACGTGGGGTTTAAGCTTCCCCAGAATCGCGATTGGTTTCTGTATCTTTGTTCACTTTGTCCGGGTCGCTAAGTACGGATGAGATTTTCCAACAAAGCAAGAAGCCTGCGGGGGTGACCGCTCGGCTTGCTTTGTATACATTCCACGTAAAGCGCGATCAGTGAGAACCATTATTGGGTCCATCTTGAAAGTTTTTTTTTTCGGGATTGGGCGGATAACAAACGAGGACAAAATGTCGAAGTAGCAAGACGGTTGCGAACAAGTCTGGATGATTAGTAAGCGCTTTCAAAGACTAATTGACTCCTCCTTCATACGCCATCGCACTTACCTGAATGGTGTGTATATTTCTATCACTTTTCGATGCTGTAACAAACCTCTTATCGAATTTCAGCCTCCAAAACCCAAAAATCAGCACGGACTAGGTCGTGCCATTATAAACCGACAAGTCAAAGATGCTCGCCAGCATAAAGGATCCGACCTGGTTAGGATTTCTCATCTGTCAAAACACAAAAGACAGCTTTTTACATTATCCACACATTGAAACAGTACAGCACCGATTTAGACTCTACGAGTCGTTTAATTTCAGTCACACAAGAACGAGATCTTGATGAATTCCTGAACACTGCACAGTTGGCGGCTACCGATTTTACAGCAGGTAACGTCCGGTCCGAGCTGTAACTCCTTTTTGACAAATGTTGTTGTTTTTTTTTAGAAAAAGAAAATATTAAACTTATTCAATCGCCAGCTTTGGCTGTATCCTCCGCTCATAACCCTTTTTTGCTGACTGCGCAAGAGGAAAAAGAAGCTCTGAGACGACATCGTGAAAATCGAGGCAAGCTTCGTGTACCAAGGAGGTATGGCACTTCATTAATTCAAAAGGTTTCCTGTGTACCCACGTTTATTTTAGACCACCATGGACTCGAGAAATGACGACTGCCCAATTAGAGCGTCAGGAGAGAGATGCATTTTTAGATTGGAGACGGAGCTTGGCACAGTCAGTCATATCTTATATTAAGATCCGCTCAACATAACATTTACGCATTATAGGTTATCTGAGGAACAAGATCTTTTATTAACACCATTTGAACGGAACATTGAAGTTTGGCGACAACTCTGGCGTGTCCTGGAACGATCGCATCTTATCGTTCAGATCGTTGATGCTCGAAACCCATTACGGTTTAGATGCGAAGATCTAGAGTCGTATGTATTGGATATTGAGGGATCTGAAGGTGAAAGTGGGACTGGCACTCCTGACTTTCAGAGGAAAAATTTATTATTAATCAACAAGGCCGATCTGTTGACGAGGGAACAAAGGTAAAAATTTATAGTCGTTTATACAGGTTTTTGACTGAGATTTGGATTTATAGACGACAATGGGCAGATTATTTTGATCAACAGGGTGTTACATATGCATTTTTTTCAGCCGCTAATGCCACAGCATTACAACAAGCAAGACGAGAGCGAGAGGAAATTTTAACCCAGTCGTACGAATTGAAAAGGGTAGAAAAAGATGGTGATGAGGAGGAGGAGGAGGAGGAGGAGGAGGAAGTCCATTCCACGGACACCATACCCACACCTCAAGCAGACGAAAATCAAGAAAATGTCGAGGAGCCGCCTGGCTCTGATTCAGAACCGGATGATGCTGATGAAACGATGTACTTCTCTGCAGAGGAGGGCAGTACTGATGACGAACGTATCAAAGTACTGAGTGTGTTAGAGTTAGAGCAATTATTTATTAAGACAGCCCCCAAACTTCCTTGTAAGCCTTTTTATCACTTCACCCACTTTCTGAATCCTGAAAGACTTTCACTACTCATCAGCTAGCATAAAGGATGCGACAGGCGTACCTTCAAAACTCACTGTAGGGTTGGTTGGATATCCTAATGTTGGAAAATCCAGTACGATCAATTCTCTGTTGGGGGAGAAGAAAGTTTCCGTATCGTCGACTCCTGGGAAGACAAAGCATTTTCAGACGATTCATCTTTCGCCTGAAATTGTTTTATGCGATTGTCCTGGGTTGGTTTTCCCTCAGTTTGCAGTTCAAAAAGCGGAGCTGGTATGTGATGGGGTTCTCCCGATTGATCAACTAAGGGAAGCCCATGGACCAGTTGGTCTCGTGGCTAAGAGGATTGGACGTGAGGTATTAGAAGCGACATATGGCCTCACAATCCGTCGGAGAGGAGAAGAAACGGGTATTGAATCAAATGAGGTTACTGCTGAGGACTTGCTTGTAGCTTACGCCAGTGAGTTTTATCTTTCTCAAAAAGAAATCACTGCTAATTACACTCATATGTATAGTTGCCCGAGGATTTGCTCGCGCAGGACAAGGAAACCCTGACGAATCCCGTGCGGCGCGATATATTTTGAAGGACTACGTCAATGCGAAATTATTATTCTGTCATCCCCCACCAGACATATCCGAAGAAGACTTCAATATCCCCACAAAACAAAACGCTCTTCGCAGGCTAGCCGGAAAGAAGAAAGCTCCCGTGACGAGGGTCGGCAAAGGAGCAGATACCTACTTGCCTCAAGATCCTGCTGGCGATGCCAGCTCCGGTGCTACAAAGGCAACGACGGCTGCTGCATCGACCGCACCTTTTGAAGGGCAGAAAGGGCGTGCTTTGGATGCAGCATTTTTTGAAGAATTCGGCTTGTCATCCCGACCATTCGTAATGGGTCAACATTTTTCACGTGCGAGAGCATACCCGCATCAAAACTCAATTGCCGATGACGGTACGCCGATATCTGCCCGACAAGCTAGACTTATGTCGATCCTCGCTAATAATCCGGAGTCGGCTTCGTCGAAAAAACATTTCAAGGGTGGCAAACGAGCTAAACAGCGCAGTGGGAAAGGTTATGATTAACAATGGTGGATTAGTTATTATAAGCTGTATGTATCTATCCGAATGTAGCTTCCTTTCTAGAGCTTCAGTTTTTGTTTTACGCCCGTACCGTAGAATTGAGTTTAATTGAGTTAGGGAATTTATAAACGAATTCGCCATAAATTGTTAATTGATACGTGGTGGGAGCGTATATCGGCCTAGTCATTGGAAAGATTACAGCTGGTCCGATCCAGCATTCCGTTACCGTGGTAGGTCAAAGTATGTAAAGAATAATCAATTCGCTGAATGACCCTATAATCATTGACGCCGGAGGAACGAATGTGATAATATTGCGATTATGAGAATCAGGGGTCCATATCATCATTATTCATTCCATGTCAAGATATCGTTTGGATCATCGGAATTGTGGTCACGCTTCTTATGGACCATGAGTTTATCTCGGGAAGGGTAGAGCCTATTGCATTCTGGACATTGATTGAGACGAATTGGCTTGCGGCAAAAATTTGAGCTTACTTTCAAAGACGCAGATAAATATAGGTGTTCTAGATAGTGCAATTCGTTAGAAATCGATTCTAGGCCGACAGAAACGACACACACTCTTGGGGGTTGGTTATGCGCCCAATAGTAGACTTTGTTTGCTCTAGCGTCGTAGTCACTATCTGCAGCGTCAGCATGTTCACTGCTATAATAAAACAAAAAATGATAGATACCATCTTGCAAGGCCGGACAAGAAGTAAGTGTCGACGGCAAATATGGACCTTTCGTTGGTGCCGTCATGAACGAGTCCAGAGAGAGGCTTGTGGGCGTTTGTTGTCGCCTGCCGGGGTTCGTCACTTTGGGCATTATTACTAAGCCGGAGGTGCAGTGGCCCTCATGCATCATCGCCATACTCGTCCAGCGGTCGAATGAGCAGTGCGTCATCATCATGTCTTCTTCCTCTTCCTCTCGAACCGGAACGTATTCTTTCAACAAGCCGCGAATGTCTAGCGTAGGCCAATGGTTTCAAACTTCCCGAAAGAACCCCGAGTCAGGGCGTTCTGCCACAGAACCTGCACCTGCACCTGCTAGTGCATCTAAAGAAGTGAAACCGGTAGAAACTCTCAAATCTGAACATTCTCTTCCTCGAAAAAATGTAGTTCATCACAACACGTTGACAAAGCCAAAACGAGCACTCATACGGCCTGTTTCGACCTCTGCTCCTAATTTACTAATCGGAGCCCCTAATGCCCTCGCACGACGACCACTTCTGAACAACCCCGCATGCCCTGTTTTAACCTCTTCATCTTCTATATCATATGATTGGGAACCTACTTCAAATCCAATCGTATCTAATCCGGGACAATCTTGCGTGGAGTCTCTACGGTCCATGAAAGACCGTGGCAATGCTGCAGAAACGCAGAATGACTTCTTCTCCAGTTTCAATAATCTCAGCATCAGCTGGTTCAAACGAGATAACAAACAGAATATAGACCAAATGCTGGAAGAAGAAGACAGAGCTGATTCCTTACAAGAGGAAAGAGAACGTATACGCAGAAAATGCAAGTTAACACTAGTAATACTAATAGCTTTCGCTCGTTAACATTATTACACAATAGATCGATCGCCAAGGAATCCTGTTATTTTCTGTCATGGTTTACTAGGCTTCGATTCAATTCAGTTGGGTACTTCTTTTGCTCCCCTTCAAGTTTCGCATTGGAGGGGTATTAAGGAAGTGCTGGAGGCCAACGGAACTGAAGTGTTGATCACTCGTGTTCCGGCCACAAGCAGCATAAGTACACGTGCACAAGTTCTTCTGGAGCAGATATCCAAAGTGTATTCGGGTAAAGAGGTGCATCTAATAGGTAAGAAAATCTCTCTTGATGAGTATGCTATGAATGATAAAACAATTTTCAGCACATAGTATGGTATGAGGTGTTGTTTAATTATTCGACGAAGTGGATAACCTATATTTTTTCTTTAGGGTGGTTTGGATTGTCGATATTTAACAACACATTTGAAGAAGCCATTCAAGGTGTTATCTATTACAACTATTGCCACTCCTCATCGAGGTTTGAATCTCTCTCTCTCTCGTTCTCTGTTACATAGAGCTAAATGATTACCGAATAGGATCAATATTCGCGGATCATTTTATTAAAACGATCGGTCGTACGTTTTTTTTCCTCACCCATGATTATCGTCATAAATAAATTCTGCTAGATCAACGAATGCCATCCGTCATGTCATTACTAGACCTACTCCCAAATGGGGGAGGTGATGGCAAAGCTTTCGAATCGTTGACAATAGAAAGCATGCGACGATTCAACGAAGAAACCCCGGATGTGCCTGATGTCAAATATTTTAGTTGGGGTGCAACATACGAACCAGGTCTCATAGATACATGGAGGTGAGTTATTTTTCTTTTAATTTAATGTCTCATTTTACTCAATTTCTTGGAGATATCCTTATACAGTTGTTTCTGCAACTGAGGGTCCAAACGACGGTTTGGTTTCAGTGGAGTCATCTAAATGGGTTAGTCTATGTCCCTGTGATACTCTCGACGCGCTCATGATTCAACTGCAGGGAACATATCTTGGAACTTTGGAAAACGTGAGCCACCTAGACCTGGTATGTAAACATTTTTTTAAATTCATTAAGATCAGCTTCTTATGAATTTTTTCACAAAGGTGGGGTGGATCAATACAGCCAGATATAAATGGGCAGAATTCACAGGGCGTAAAATTGCATTTAAACCTGCTACATTTTATTTGGGAGTTGCTGATCATCTAGCGCGCGTTGTTGAGGAGCGAGGCGATGAATCCAACGCAGTCATTCGCAATGAAACCATTGAAGGAGTGGATACATCCCCTGTCTCTAAATCGAACAAATCATGAAGATTACAACACACGACACTTGCTAGACCGTTTGCGTTACTATCTTATACCCTATGCAGAGTAACGGACACTATGCAATTAATTATCTTATACCAGTCATCTTTTCTTGTAAACCTTATATTCTTGATAATACTATTTTGAAACATTGACATCAGTACCATCATACTCGTACATATCATGCGCTAACTGTTGTCGAGCTGCCGCTCTCAAGCGAGCCGCACGCTTATGTAATCGGCAACTGTCACTCCAGACATGTCACAACAGGTCATAGCCCTCTCACTTGCTGTATGTCTCAACTAGGATCTCTATCTCCTAGTCGTCCACGCCCAAGAGTCCAAGTCTCTCCAAATGGACTACCGAATAACCCCCTTCCATCCTCGTTAGTCGTAGGCCGTCGAAATGCACCGCAAGAAGAAGCTCGTAGCCCAGAAGATGCCTTAACCCCCGTTGGTCGAACAGCTATCTTGGCTTTTCAGAACGCAGCCCGCGCGGTTGCTAATGGTGATAATGATCGAGCAAGAGAAAGAGAGCGCGAACTGGCCGAAGAGAAAGAACGACAGCGTCGTCTCCGGGACAAAGTACAAGGTACTCGATTGAATGGCAAGAGTCATGCCGGAGATATTGATGGTACGTCTGAATCTTTCTCCGCTGAAATCGGCGTGTAATAAGATCCACTTGTCATTCAGAAATTCTTGATCAAATTTCTGAGGAATGGGGATCATTCTTGGACTCTGAGGTGCTTCGCATCAGCTTATCCCTATTACCATTGCAAACGAAATAACTTGGTAGTTCAATCCTGTTGATAGTGCCCTTTGGTTACTGGAAACAGCCACCGACCGAGACTTTGAATCATTTGAAAATGTAAAGCTATCCCTGGAACAAAAGTTAAAAGGGACTGTGGAGCGTACGATACCCTTTTTGTCAGGATGTCTTACAATCTTTCCTAACAAGTAATATCATTAGAGAATCATCAATCCTTCGCAGCGGCATTACCTCATCATGCTTCATTGCTTTCATCACTCAGTACGACACAATCACAAATTGGCGCTTTACGAACAACATTACAAGAAACAAGGGAGGCGTTAGGAACGAAAAGAGCTGACTTGGTGCAATTGTGGAGTCGTGGGCAAACAGTGGAAGAGATGCTTCGCCTACTAGATCGAATGTATGTGTTTTGCAAAGCTGTGCTTCAAGCTCGCAGCAATTTACGCGCTAGCTCTTAGTGAAAATCTTAAGTCAGTTCCGGATACTCTTGAATCGCTTATAACAGAGAAGCGTCTTCTTCAAGCATCGAATTTGCTGGTTAGAAGTTTGAAGACAATAAAGAGGCCGGACATGCTTGAAATTGGTGCTTTATCAGACCTACGTAGTTATCTTTCTGGGCAAGAAACGGTGCGTCTAGTTTAACACTTCGACCATTATATGGTATTTATTGAACTTTGAAGGCTTTGAAAGAAATTTTGATCGAGGAACTACATGCCCATCTATATTTAAAAGCATTCTGGTGTGAATCGCGGTGGGCAGCCTATGTCCCAGGGCAACAAACGTGTATGTCATTGACATGGGCATTGTTTAACATCTACTAACAGCGATATAGTTTCCGTAGTCGAATTTGAGAAAAATATTGCTATATCCGACATCTTGGATCCATCTTTCCTTTCCAATACTTACAAGCCTCAGAAGCTATCTCGCTTTCTAAACAATCTCATGCTCAGATCGAACACTGCCCCTGTTGATGTATCCGAGGAGCTTATCACAGATCGAATATCTGGTCCTTCGAACTCTTTGACGTCTTTCGCAAAAGCTTCGCCTTCATCGAACAATCCTGAGGGCGACTCTTTCAGCTACGTTGAAACACTATTGGAGTCTCTCGCTATTTTAGGACAGCTTAGTACTGCCTTGGACATTGTCGCTCAAAGATTGCCTGTGGAGATATACGCTTTGATCGAAAATACTATTGAAGAGGTCAGCGAACGCGCCGAATTCAATAAACGCGCGACACTTCTCGGACCTGGGTCGTCGGGACGTCCAGCAACGGTATTCAATAGCTCTCGGTCCATCTCGCAAACTACACTTCGGCACGTCTCGTTGGAATCTGGTGTTAGACCTGCCGATCAAGAAACTTTGCGTGACCTATTTTGGACTTTGTATTCCAAGCTCGATGCCGTTCTGCAGGGTCTGCGTGCCATCTTTGAGGTATCAAACCGAATAGGTTTGGTAAATTGTTCTATTCATCAAAGCTATTTGAATTAGAACATTATTCTTATGAATCTTATAGAGACGAGACTTCAAGGATAGAACAATGATTTTTCCGCTGAGCGAGCTATGGTATTCAGTCCAGTCCGAGGTAGGCATTTCAGTGTGTCGGTCGTTCGGGTTAGCTCATGTTCTCCTAGATTCAAACCCTCCTTGAGCAGTATCTAGTAGATGAAGAACGTGGTCTGGCCGCCGGTCGCAATACCCTTAAATCTATAAACGAAGTTCTGCGCGAGGGAAGGAATAGCCGCGACAAGTCAAAGGTTAGAGAGCTTTGATACGACTTAATGTCCCAGCAATTGATATTCCGCAGTCCGTATTCCGTTTCAGTGAATCGGATTCTAAATCCATGGTTAAAACTCTGAAGCGACATGAAGAGGAACTTACACGAGTCTTAAAAGATACCGTTCCGGGTTTAGTTCAAGGAACGTCAGATCAGGCTGCACAGACCTCATTATCTACTATCGGTGCAGACGATCGTTTCTTGGAAGCTGGCCATCATCGCGTACTAATCAAACCGGATGCTTTTCACATCAACGCCCTCTTCCGGCCGACCTTATGTTTCTTGGAACGAGTGTCGGAAATACTACCGAACGGATCAGAGGCGGCTCGATCATGTAGCTCATTCGTGGACGAATTCGTTCTCAATGTATATCTACCGCAATTGGAAGAGAAAGTGCAAGCTATATTTCAAAGCACAATCTCTGGTAAGTGAAACTAAATTTGGTGTGTGATGTCTGTCTTGACTTTTGCTTTCCAGATCCCGATGCTTTTCAACCAAGCTCAGACGTGGTGGACGCGTCGTCGCCTCCACTAGTTAAGGTGGGTATTCTGCAACTTTCCCAGACCTTTCACTGTTCTCAATACTTTTGGAAGGCGGTCGTCCAATTGATATCACTGATAAACTCCTTATGTTTTATGTTACACTCAATCCCATATCATCGAGAGAATTATTCGCGGTTCGTATTAGGAATAATCATTCAGTTTTATCAGCGCTGCAGCGATTACTTCCGTGATCTTGTTTCTCGTCATGTACTGGGACAAGGAACCGAAACTCAAGTTCTAACATCCGCCACGTGGGCTCAACGACCGGAAATTACAGTGTGCTTATCAGCCATGTACAGTAATTTGGTATGTCTATATGATATAAAGCAGTGAAAGTTTAGATATATTACATTGTTTGTTTTGTGCTCAGGTTCAGGAGCCCAAGAAGCGACAGAATCTGTGCAGACAGGAAGCCAGGATTGAATTGGGTCTTCTGGGCGGCGAAACCATCGCTTACGATGACTTGCTAATGCCAACACGCAAGCTCAAGTCATTGGGGCATCTATATTCCAGTCTGGTATGGAATCATTCCGTACTTCTCAAAAAAGAAACTTTTTCGTTGCTAAAAGTTTTGGTAGATCTGGTTTATCGAAAGATTGAACACCCTGAAAGTGCTTTCGGAAGAAGCTAAATCGCCGGATGCTGGCACGATTGAATCGCCAGTAGTTCAATCCGCCAGGACACCGTTCAGCCCTGACGTGCCTATTCTACCCACTCAATCAAGTTCTGTTGAAGATCTTTCGTTGCCATTGACAAGGGCCATGGCACTGTAAGCGATTTTTTTTCTTCAGTCACGTTCTCACGTAGAAGGTGTGCATGTCATTGATGTAATATCTTTTCTTTTTTTTGTGTAGGCGGTTTGATGCATTGCTCAAGACGTATGAACAACTGGCTGAAATGATTATATTCACTATTCGAACTGACATCCGTTGTCGGACGATACATTACCTCCATCTGTCCTTGCAGCGGGTTAGTAATCCATCAACTTCTGCCTCATTGTTTTGATTTGACGTTGTCGAACGGCTATTTATAGAGCAATTATGAAGTTGAGAAGGAGCCTGTTGAACCTGATCCTCATATCGTGGAACTCAATATTGAAATTGGAAAATGCGATGATGCCGCGGTTGCTTCCCTTCCTGAACAAGAGCGTCTGTAAGTCAACTGGAATCAGGACACTGTTGACATATGACATAGCCACTGATTTGACGAATATTCTTCAGATTTGCGTTTGAGGGTTTAGGCGCTCTGATGGAGCAAGTTTTGATATCCGGTTCGAGACATATCCGATTCATGAACGAAAACGGCGTGAAAAAGATATTGCGGAATGTTATCTCGTTGCAGCAAAATCTGAAAACTTTGACAGCCGGACAGGGTAATACGGGGCTGGAAAGGGCCAAAATGTTCTATGGAATGTTTTCGACTACACCGGCGGTATGTTAATTGCGGTTGGGGTTTGAGGAAGAAAAAAGTAAACTTACATTTTTTCTTTCATGCTACTCTAGGATATGCTCAAGAGCATCAAGGAAAAGCCTTTGTTTACATTTGAAGAATACCGGTCAATGCTGAACTTTCAGTGTGGTGTTGACCAATCCATCCGCGATCCTGCGAACATTCAACCGAAAGATCCTGCTTATAATACATATATCAGTCAACTACACGAGTTGGCTATTGGTGACATTGGTGATGATTCATAGTGTAAAATAAATCATAAACCTGCTACGGCTTGAGTTGGTTGAATCTTAATTATTGTTTGTAATGCTTTGTTATAGTAACAGCTTTTATTCATTGATATACATGTATCCGACTGTGCATAAATAAACTCGACATTAATTATGAAGTAGTACGACGTGAACCGCCTTTCAGAACAATCTCTGAGGCCGCAGCAAGCCATTTCATGTCTTCGTCCGGAACGCTAGGGTACTGTATATTGCGCTGAGAACTAACTAACGCAAGGGGAGACCAACTGGTTCTAGCGGAATATCTGGCGGTTTTGTCCGGCACGAGTATA
Source organism: Phallus indusiatus (assembly GCA_027605045.1). Taxonomy (NCBI): domain Eukaryota; kingdom Fungi; phylum Basidiomycota; class Agaricomycetes; order Phallales; family Phallaceae; genus Phallus; species Phallus indusiatus. Next base: position 166,050 of record JAQFWX010000074.1, read on the forward strand.
GGAATGCGCGCTAGTAGCTCGCGATATCTTCTCCGCAGGAATCTAGACGGAAACGGGGGAGAAGGACTAAACTTGGTTTGATCAGACTTGTCAGGCTGTGGAATGTTAAGGCATGTTTGGACGCTTTCTTGCTGAGCACTTTTACGTTGTTGCCTCCGAGGAAAGGGACGACCGTCGTCGCAGGGAGAGCGAGCTATACGTTCGACTTCTTGTAATAGACAGAGCTTCTCGAGCCCTGTCGTGCGAAGATGATGTTGATGTTGATGATGCTTCTGGTGGGGAAGAAGATCTGGCACCGTAAGTTCTAAAGGGTAGTATGTTCTTCTTATCTCTCCTATATGATATCTCCAGCGGATGTTGACCTCTCTGCGCTTACTGAAGGGTCCCAAAATGCGGGCCTCTTCCGACGATGACTCAGCGCGTCCGGGTAGTGTCGGTGGATTCTTGAGCGCTGCGGGTTTGAGAGGCCGTGTCAGAGTGCGTGAATGAACTGAGGTCAACAAAGTCGCGAGCTCTGGAGAGTAAGATGGCGGCCTGGAACGCTCAACTGCGGAAATGATACGCTCCGGTTGGGGTTCGAATGGATTTTCTAAGAATCGCTGACGTTTTATCATCAAGTGGATTAGGTTCAAGCAGGATGGGGAGAGATATATCCCCTTTGTTGACCTAATGACGAACCTGCATGAGCTCGTGCTTCAGTTTCCCTTTTCGCCCGTATGCAAGGTCCAGCACATGATCAAATGACTTCTTTTCACCCCTGTTGGCTCTTTGCAGCTTGAACAACTCCTGGTCGCGTGTTGGTGTCAAGCCACGTCGTTTGGCAAACATCAAGAAGAAAAATGAATTGCTGACCTGTTCCGCTTTTTTGATTTTCGCAGCGACGAGTTGCGGACTGCAGTGCCGTCCTAGGATATTTTCTCTGAAATATAGCTGAAATTTGAGATGGAAGAATGATCTATAAGCATGTTTGATTCCTAATTAGTATGCCAAAATTTCCCCCCGAGGGTCTTTCATGACACAGCTTGACTCGCCTTAGATACCCGTGTGGTAACCTGTGCGCCTCCTTCAACAATGACCTATAAAGCGTTTTGATCGGGCTAAGCACCGGCATCGCATTGCACAGCCTGCAATGTTCAATAGTGCCTCGCTCTCAGTAGAATACGCAGCGACGGCGACAAGGCTGATGTCACGGACTCCTTTAGCCCCCGGCTTCCTGAAATTTGACTCCGAACGCGGCTCGCCGAGTCCGAAACACGCTTTGCCTGAGGCCATTAATGACTCTAATACGTATTATCATATTATATATAATGGACTGCGTTTGCCGAATAAGCCTTGTTTAAGGTACAAAACATAGCAGGTGAGTAATACACCTTACTGCTGTCCAAACGCGCAGACTCACATTACGAATGATTGTAGCGTCTGATCCATTGTTATTAATATTATTATATCCTTATAATTACACATCCGCTAACCCACGAGTTTTAAAAGGAGAAGTTGAGGGGTTCTTTTCTCCCATATCTATTGTTTAATTTGTTCCACTTTTTTCTTCCCATCTCTTTCTCATTCCATGCACGACTCTTACACCTCATCCCAAACACTTGAGCCTTCTTTGCTAACGATGTCGTCTCAAATCTCGGTGAGTTCTTGTCGCATGCATGCTCACTACATTATATACTGAAAAAAACTAGTCGTCACTTTCCAAAACCTTAGGGTGCATTTCACTCAGTTTCTCGGACCGATTTTCAAAAGTCCCCCACTCGAGTCATTCTTCATCTCTGCCACTCTTCGATACGCTTCCAAACGAAATTCTTCTTATGATTTTCTCGTATGCGCCAAATCAACAACTTGGCACTCACATGCTCAAATACGCATATTTATCCTGGGTTTGCCAAAGGTGGCGCGATTTACTCCTGAACACGCCTACGTTTTGGTCGGAGCTCAATCTAAACTGCAAGAATCATGCCCTTTTGCGAACCATACTCCATCGATCCAAGAATGCGCCTCTGTCTGTGTCTGTAGGAGGACCAGAATATCAAGTCTATGATGACGCGAGTCATCAAATTGTGGCACTCGAAAACTTCGTTTTCCCCAATATGGATCGTCTATACTCCCTTTCACTCAAATTGTCCTATTTGAGATACGATGAAATCTATGCACCACTCAGGAGAAGTGCACCTGCACTCAAACACCTGCAGCTTTCTCGTGCAACCGAAGAGGTGATTCCATCGTCACCCTCCTATTACTATCACCAAATGGAGTACTATCAATCCAAAGACGTAGATTTGTATCATCTATTCGACAATGCCTGTTCCCTAGAGTCCTTAACCTTCGATATGCCTCAGCCATTTCCGTGGTCGACATTTGAGCCAATGATGTCCAACATCAAGGAGCTTACGCTCAGAACCGTCACATGGGACTCCAAACATCAATGTTCTACGCATGCCCTCCTCCTTACTTTCCTTAGTCAATGCCCTACTATAGAATCACTCGAGCTAAGAACGACACCCGATCCTTCTTCCAGCATCGGTATCACATTAAATCCCCCTAAACCGAATCAAATCATCACTTTACCAAGATTATCTAAATTAATTTTAGGGGCAAGCCAGGACGTCGCTTTGCTAGCGCATATTACGACACCTAATAAGCTTCAGGAACTCCATTTACACATTGACCGGGCCATTCCAAACCCCTTGTCGCTTACAAATCACATTCTTGATTTGTTCGACGTTTCGTCACTACGGTCCGCCGTAGTAGTGGACGGTCAAATCCTTTTAGCTTATTCCGATGTTGTACGCATAAACAGCTTACTTGAACCGGTGGTGGGCACCGCTGGCGTTCTTCGGCTAAAACACGGTACCAGTAGCCTGGTCATTTCGTCAGACTCGGCCAGGATCGCCAGCGTCTTTATACGGCCTTTACTAGCTGCAATGAATTCTCTTGAGCGGCTTGTCGCGTCCACATCATCAGACAAGACCACCAATGCGAATAATTCGACCACGACCGCCATCACGACCACCAATACTAATACTAATACCACACTGCGTCATTTGCGTCAGTTCGCTGTGTCTGACATTGTCACTTTGAAAAACCTCAAGGTCATCCTTGCCAACCAGTTTGCGAAACGTCAATTCCATTCCTAGGTCACCTTTTGCCCCTATCCCAAGATCTCAGCTCTTGGACTCTTGAACTCGGTTAGGTAGTATTGTTAATTATTTAACGAACTTTATAGTTATTTTTTACGGTTTTTTTTTCATGGATTCACACACACACTCATTGTCTACACACCTATGTATTTGTTTCAATACCCAAAGCCAGCGCAAACGTCGTTGATACCCTCTTTGACTTCATGATATTGTGATGTAACCTATTATTTTTCCGTACATAATGTAATTGTCAATGGCCGGATAAGTTATTTCAGTGAGCAAGTTAAAATTTAGCATTTGAAACGTTAAGTCCGGCGAATGGACAACCCCCGGTTCTCCTGAAACGTATGTACTTTATTTACCCTGAGGCAACTGGCACGAAGAACGGTGATCTGACCTAAAACAGCTCAGAATTTGATCTTTTTCGAACAATGTGGTATTTATATCTATTATCATGACTGTATGGTGACAAATTATAAAAAGCTACATCATCATTAATAACAACAAAATGTATTACACTACTAATCTTTGATGCGGTATAAATCAAGAATTAGAAATTTGTTTCTAGTATCTTCCCATCATCGTCGGTTGTTTGGTTTTTTGAAGGCAATCTTTTAACATATTTATAACGGCTTGAGAGTTCGGTACTGAGGATAGGTGTTGAATAGCTGCGAGAATGCTTGAAAACAAGAAAAAACAAGAGCACGGGTAAGCGGGGGAATTTTGTTATAAAAAAAGAATTCCTACCTCTCCGGTCCAGCCTTGACAATAGGGCAACTTTTGATCAAATGGTAAGGGCCGTTGCAAATAAGACAAGAATCTCCGGTTTCCTTCACAAGCTTTTGTTTCTTGAGTACCAAACCATGAGACGGCGATGAACTTCTACGCTTCCGACTCGGGCCTGGCACCGCTAGACCCCTCTCTGCGATAATATTCCCTTGCCCTTTAGTAAGCCTTGACAATCCTAGAGAAGCAAGATGAGAATCAATGGCATGTATAGCTGCTCTACGTTTCTCAAGAGGCTCCGTCGATTCGTTGAGAATCATATACCGGAAATCAACGAGGTTGAGAGGATCTTGAGACATGAAACATTCCCCTGGTCCGTGTGATTTCTGACAGAGACCACATTGTATTTCGTCGTCGTCATCATCGTCAACATCAATCCAGTTCTTGTCCATCTTTCTCGCGTGATCAAGAACCTTTTGTGACCGCCCGGGTCGTTTTACTTTCGCCGGCTTATTAGGCATCACCATTGTTGACGGTCCGGCTTGCATTTCAGGAGGTAACGAAAGAGTCGGCATCTTTGGTGTAATTAGGTCATGTTCATCATCAGATATAGGGAATGACTGATGGGCTGAAGAAGATCGAGAGCTTTCGTGGTCAGAGTAAGGTTTGTCATCGCCAGGAACAGAGGAGCTCTTTCTTCTTTCGCGCTTTTTGTCACGATTTTTTTCAGGCGAGTCAACATCAAATACGTAGTGCTTGAGGAAAAAGAAACTTCTTTTAATAATAATTTGAATCGAAATCAACTGGCACCATTACCTTCACTGTAGTAGCCGCCCGTCGTTTGGCTCCGCGACCAGTTACTTCGGCGGCTTTTGCTTTCGCCTGTTCTTCGTTGACTTTCGCCAGCATGGTATCCCAAAAACTGGTATCTTGATCTTGTGGGGTATCCTCTTGAATTTCTTCCAAGACATCTTTGTCTGCTGTCCATAGCTTGGCGAATCCAAAGCCGCTATTAGTCTCCGCGATTTCGTCCCCTTCCTGTTCCGTCCGGAGAATAAGCTTCTCAATGTCTACGTCGGTATCTAACGAGGAAAGCAATTATTGATAATTTTACTGCCCACTTGGAACATCCGAGAAAACTCACAGGTAATATCATTGTTCTCCGTTTCATCGAACAAAGCTTTGGCACCAAACGTGAGAATCGACTGAAGATCACTGGATATTTCTTCTTCGTCCATTTTTTGTACAATAAGATGATCGAGAGCGAGCTTCTTCTTTCCAGTTTGCATAATACGTTCTGACCCAACAAATAGACTCTTCGATAACATAAAGAATAAAAAATGACTTCTTTACCTTCAGCAGCGCCTTTCACCATAAGCTTGAATACAAGTACTGATTTTTTCTGGCCATATCGATGAGCTCGAGAAATAGCCTGCAGAGTGTTTGGGTAAAAAAACATGAAGATGAAATGAAATCGAGTACACCCACTTGAAGATCTTGGTGAGGATTGAAATCGGGGTCGAAAATAATTACAGTATCAGCCGACCATAAGTTGATGCCAACTCCACCAGCCCGAGTAGATAACATAAAAATAAAATAATCGGAATTAGGTTCATTGAAAGCATCCATGTCCTTCTGACGTTGCAATTGCCTCGTGGTTCCGTCCTCAACGAAACCTTAGAATGTAAACATTTATAATCGGAAATGATACTCACGAGACGCAAAAATTTATAGCCTTCAGCCCTCAAAAAATCTTCAACTATGTCCAAAGCTATCACAAACTGGGTACGTCATTTGAATTATGAAAAAAGAACTCATGTAACCGTTTTTACTCGCCTGGCTAAATAAAAGTACACGATGCCCGCGAGCCTTCAACTTGGGCAACATCATTTGGAGGAAACGCAGTTTACAGCTTGCGTCTACTAAATTCTTATGAACCGCGGCCGGGAGTAATTCGGGTCCGCGGGGCTCTAGTTCGGGTTTAACAAGATATGGATGTTGTAAACACCTGAACGGATGTGAATTCATTACGGAGGCGCAGCGAAGATTTTAGACGTACTTTCTGAGGTCCATCAATATATTTCTCAATCCCAGCTTGCCAGAGGCAGAGTTGGCCACTTTAGACGCCGGGTGTACCAGTCCTTGAATAAGTTCGACGTTTTTGCCTATCGACGATGATAGTGAAAGGAGTCATAATTTCTTCTTAAAAATGCTTACCGAGGAGTGATTTGTACAGTTCTTTCTGAATTGAGCTCATAGAAAGAGGAACAATAACTTCGTTCTAATTTCAGGAATGGATAAGATTGAATAAAAAACTATACAGCTGGCTTTGTAGTCTCACCTTCGGAGGGAGCTTGAGGACATCTCTGATACAAAGTTAATCATGTTAATCGAAGCGATATACCAATGGTGACTTACGCTTTGGTACGCCGAAGAAAATAGGGTTTTAAATCCTGCAGCGGGAAAAAAAATATACCAAAAAAATTCTCTCAGTATTTTGGTGAAAACTAACCTCATGAAGTTTCAACAACTTGTCTTCAGTTATGTTCTCGTACTCTTTTTCCAGCGCCGGCATGTCATACCAGTTCCCTGGATCAAGAAAGTTCATGAGATTGAACAATTCCCGGATATTGTTGTTGAGTGGTGTCTGTTATGCATGAATGATGACGACAGGAAGTACGAAGGGAGATCGCTTACGCCTGTCATCAAAACTCGATGAATGGAGTTTAATTCGTTTAATCGTTTAAATAACAGACTGGTATCATTTTTCACTTAAAAGATCTTAATATAATGTCGCGACCGAAGAAGAAAACATCACATACGTCGCTGTGCTTCGTCAACAATCATCAATTCCCATCTAGGAACGCTTTTAAAGAGAGCAGCGAATTCTTTGCTGGAAGCAGACTCATAAGTTGCGATTAGAACATGAAACTTTAGTCGGGTATAATTTTCGTGTACCGCGTCGTGGAAAAGTTCAAAGCGACGAATTACATCTCGACATTTGAATTCGCCATAGTACGGTACGACTACAACGCGGGGCGCCCAAGAGGCAAACTCCCGCAACCAGTTAGTAATCGTGGAGTTCGGGACCACTATCAGAACGGGACAAGCGTCGTAGTGCTGGGCAAGATATCCGACAAATGTGGTGATCTGCACGGTTTTTCCCTAAAGAACAAAATATCTCAGATATCTGCGTCAAAAGTCATATTAAACTGTTTACCAGACCCATATCATCGGCCAAAATTGAGGGCTGACGTTTCCACCAATTACGGAATAACCAATTCACTCCGACGAGCTTTCCAAATAAATTACAACAATTATAACGATAAGACTGCAATCTCTCACTTGGAAGTCCATTAGCTTTCCTTTCTGTCCTAACTCGGGATTGGCGGTTAAAGCAAGCTTCTTTTGTTCAAATGCAGCTCTAGGCCGATTATCGAAATCCTGAGCATCCTTCTTGGATTTCTTCGCGATAGACACCTGACGAGCTTGGAGAAAACGTTCGAAGGCTTGTCTGAATTCATCATAGCCTGGTTCAGAATCACGAGGAGGCACATCCCATGTAGCTATAATCACAATTAAATCTTCATGTTCCTAAATAGCAATAAAAACCGACCGTCTTCGTAGCCCAGCTCCGACCACTTCACATAAGCCCAGATGATATCTGAGGTCTGTTCGACCGTTACCTCTTCAGCATTGCGCACCTCCCATTCATCCATAGTCTCCATAAACTTTTCATCAGGCTGCTGACCGAATTCATAGGCTGCAGCTAGTTGCTCCTCTGCTTCCGGATTTTCTTCGTTTTCAGAATTCGTCTCAACGCGTTTTTGATTGGAGCGTTTTGAACGGCCACCCCGTTTTTTAACGCGTTTCGATGGATTCCAAATGCGAATATCAAGAATGCGCTCTACGATTTTCCAATTTGGGGGTATTCTACGTTCGGCGTCCGGCAATGGACCAGCTGGTCCTTGCTCCTCCGCTGAACTGTCTTGAGCGGATATCGGTCCAACGGCACTGTCGGGTATCAATGAATTGGGATCATCTTCTTGCATCATCTGTTCCTTCGGAGTCGCGTCTCGTTCTGTGCTGATGAGCTCACTAGGGGTATCTAATAGGGCGACTTTAGGACCGGTAGCCAGAAAATTCTTCAGCTTCGATGCCGATGTCGATAGTAACCACATATGTGGCACCCATTCCACACGCCGATAACTCCGATCAAGCCATTTTACCAAGTATTCTCGAGGGAGCAAGGCTTTGTGATCCACCGGGGTTCCATTTGGCCGTGAAGGCTCCGTAGCGTCAGCGGGATAAGGGCGCCAAGCTAAAATCTTGTCCAATTGATATATGAACGAAACGCAATCCGTACATTGCCATGAATTGCTCTTCTGATAGTGTGCCGCCAAATCAACTGTAGACAATATTTCATCAGGATCGGGCTGAGGGAAATGCGCGTAATGTGCCAGTCGTTTGCACGCATGACATCTAAAAAGAAGTTCCCGGGATGGTTCCTCCTCCTTGGAAGCCTGAGTTGTACCCGTAGTCTGGGCTGATGACACTGCGGTAGGATCTTGAGTGTTATCTGAGGATGTGATTACCGTTCGAGGTGTTTCTGGCATTAAGGGATTTTCCGTAGCGAACTTGGGCTCAGGGGACTCCTCAGGTACAACAGCCACCTCCTTGCAATACATGCAAATTCCGCCTTGAATGCATGCACCACAGAAAAAGTCAGTTGTATCGTACGCGCCTAGAGTCTCGAGTCGACGGGGGAAAAGTCCTTCCTTCTCAGCTTCCTCGATCCTTCTTTGTGCCGCTTTCATAATCTCATCCCGTTGGGCCTTCGATAAGCATTTCCAGTGGATACCCACAGTGCATTTTAAACTGCGAAAGTCTAATCAAAAACAAAATAAAGGAAAGTTGCGATTAGGTAAACGTACCAGCGAACCCAGCCTCCTAGGCTTTTCAGCCGTTCTTCCTCTTCTTCATTAGGAGAAACCTTCCTTCCACGAATTTTTCTCTTAAGCTTTGCGTAGTACTTATTTAAGGATATATGAGCGGGAGGCTCTTGACATTTGTCGCAGGCGCCACGGTGAACCTTAAGAGGATAATCATCGTCCGACTCATTTTCTGACAAATCGGCGATTAAACGTATGTTTCCATAAGCTGGTCGAGAAAGGCGACCACGAATCCTTTTTTTCTCTGGTTTCGCAGTCTCTGCGGTACCATCACTATCGTGCTCTAGCTCGTCAGTTTCTTCCTCGTCCTCGTCCTCCACTTCTTCAAGTTTCCCAGGACTCCGACGCAATCTAGCACTGGTTCTGGTTTTAGCTGGACTCAAGGAAGGTTCCCGGTAGTTTGTTGTCGTCACATTGCGGTTACTCTGTCGCGTAGGTTGAGTTGACTTGCGCGTTCTTTCTCTTTTTCCCGACCAATCGCTTTGCTCGCCGTATTCATCCTCCGAAGCAGACTCAGAATCGCTAGCCTCAGAGGAGTCTTCGATGACGATGGCTTTAGATTTGCCCTTTGGTTGAATGGTTTTCGGTACGCCACGAGGAGGACCAACTTTAGTCGTAGGGGGAATATTGATGGTAAGTCGAATTCGATGCTTTGGATGAACTTGAGTAGACTGGGGATCGAATTTCGGAAGCGTCCCGGTAACCTTCGCTTTGGCTAGCACAAATTCGTGAGGGTCAATAACAGTGTTAGAATGAAGCAAGGAATCTCACTATAAGCAGTTAAAAGACTCGGGTATGAGTTTTTGAATGTCCTCGCGGCATGCTATTGGTTGGATCAAAACGATACAACCTTTCTTTAGACGAATTAAAAACACACCCGATAGATAACATCATTTTCATGAAGAACCCAATAGAACATGTGAGTTTGTATTCGAATCTCTCCCAGCACCTCTACAGGGTCATTGCTCAGTGAATCGTCCATTTTGCGGCAGTCCAGCTCGCGATAGAGACGTTTAGATTTGAGATGAGGAACTTCTACCCAAAATGACGGTTGTACTTTTATGAACTTGTCCTTTTGTAGGGCGGGCTGATCGAGTGGGTCATTTATAATTAAACCCGACGCGTTTGGTTCGTTTTCAATAGGCTCAGTCATTTTGACCATGATGGCGAGATGAGCCCTACGACACGGCCAAAGCAGGTCGGAGTTTCAAATGTATGACGTTACGGTAACGCGTTGTCCTGCCACACGTCACGCGTTTTTCTTTTTTTTTCAGCTAAGTATGTAATTGTACGAAGTGATCGGTAAACATCATTACAACATAAGAAAAAAAAAGTTGTGTTTTAGATGAGATCTCCGCTTTCCAACCATACACCGCACTGTTCTGCTATGAGTTCTCCATGCACTGAAGCGCGTTTAATAAGAGACGTAAGATAGTGAATAATACGTATTTGCAGAACCAGAAGGTTGGATTATCCACTCACAAATGGAAAAATCGTGGGGTATACCGTGTTTGCAGTGAACGATTCTCAGACCTGCGGGGTTTTCTAATATATTGATAATCCTTTCTCGTTCAGCGCCAACCCAATGGTCTTCGACACCGTAGTAAAGCCAAAGCTTCGCAGAATGCTGCTTTAAAAAGTACTCATCAGGCATCAATATCGTTTTCATTTCTTCTTGGACCATTGCAAGGCATGACAGAATCGCGCTAGGAGACCGGACTAGGGATAAGAGAGCCTCTTGTTGCTCTGATGGCCATCTCCTAAATAACAACCTAACAAAGAAAGGGGCGAACGGTCGTAAAAAAATTGCCAGCAGAGCCAAAATGTAGGAGAGGGGTCTATTGAACAACCACTTGCGCGACCGATAAGCAAGTTGACGTTATGCAAATTTGATTATCCATTACGTACAGACGTAGATTTGCCACCAGGAGACAGATATATTTGAAAGTACCGGAAATAGCCCGAAGATTGCGTCAATATCGGCTCCAGCTTTGAGACTCTAATATTCCTGAGCACCAACAAATAACATTTAGAGAGGAAAATCTACCTGTGTAGCTACCCAAGCCCCTGCGCTATGACAGATCACAATCACTCGTATTTTTGCCCATTCTTTCCGAATCTTAGCTAAAACTTGATTAAGAGATTCTACTTGATGTAATAGCCCCGTAAACTTCGGAGTGGGGAGATGCGGCGCATGTCCAAGCATTCCATGAGCAAGGATCGCCAAACCCCGTTCCTTGCATCTCAGATGCAGCGCATCCAAAAACGAGTCATAAAACTCAATTACGCCGGGATTTCCTGAAAAATACAATGAAATTAATCTGCATTGGTTCCGCATGAGATTCATGACATACCAGGCACAAAAACACCGAGAGTGCGGATTTCAGTTGGCGCAGGCCACCATCTTGCGTTCACCTCCGCTTGGGCGCCGGAGATATTGTGAACGCATTTTCCTGGGTATGATGAGGTCAGTTGTAATTTCGCTTTTTCGCTACCACTCGAGATAAAAAAAGAAGGAAAAGAAGCCATCACAAGAACGAAAATCTAAAAGAAGTTTAAAACCTGGACATAGCACGACCTCATCATGATGTTGGTGACAGTTTCCAATTGGTCACTATAGTCACATTGGCTAACGACTGGTTGAGTCGTTCCACGTCGAGGCCACTGCAAAATCTCTATCACCCTGTCTTTGAGTGTGGGGCTCGTTTTGAAAAAAAGTGGAGTTTATTTTCAAATTTCTTCCGCAAGAGCTGTCGCGCTGGCGGAGGCTTTAACTTTGGAGGAATTCGGACAAAGTCTTCATGGAAACAAATTCGGAATCTGCTCGGAGTCTGTTGGCCGAGATGATGTGATGACGACTCTGGTAGCAGTGGAGTGTCCTACGTGATTCATTCCATCCGAAACAATGAACATTATTGTCTGCCCTATCAATATTTTCCTGGTTCTCGCTCAAACAATGCTGACTCTTCTGGCTGCAGCTCCAAGTGTAGACTTCAGCTGAAAAGCCAAGGCGGTTTGATAACTTTGTGTAATCCCGAACTCGCAGAAACGACGGACCTGGCGACTGGCTGATAGAATCCTTTGTCCTCTTTTGTCGGTGGAATCGACGCTTCATCTTCGGCACTCTTGCCGATTAGTTGACAACGACACTTCTGGAGTTGATATCGTTCATTTCTCTGAATTGACAATTTCAGAGAACAGATGGGATTTATCTCGGAGTGAAGAGGTCCTCCAAAACTGACGCTGTTGATGTTACAGTTCAAGTTGTTTTCCCGATTATTGAATTCAGGTATTTCCAGTCAGGTATATAAATGTCGTGTCATGCTCAGTTGGAATTTTCACTCACAAAAGAACCAATATTTCTTTTAGTTCTTCAAAAATGAAACTCATTCTTGCGACACTCTTGACTGCCATTCATTTGGCAAACGCACAGTCCGCTGTCTGGGGACAATGTATGTTTTCAAAAGTACTTACAGCTTATTTCCCGACTGATTGTTGTTACTTTTTTAAGGTGGTGGAGAAAACTGGACTGGTGCAACAACTTGCGCCTCAGGATCTGTCTGCACTTACTCAAATCCTTGTAAAGCGTCTTCAACTTGAACTCGCTGATCCCAAATCAATATTTTATATAGATTACTCGCAATGTCTGCCTGGAACTGCTGCTCCGGCACCGTCGTCCTCATCTCCGTCTCAGTCTTCCAGTGCTCCAGCCCCGACATCTAGCTCAGGAAGCAACGGTTCGGGCCTGCCGTTCCTTGGTGGTGTAAACACTTCAGGATACGATTTCTCCGTGGCAACCAATGGTTCATTCAGTGGCCCACCATCTACTCCACCCCGGCTCAGTATGCCCATTTTGCAAACGAGGGTGCAAACATCTTCCGAATTCGTAAGTATTCCTCACTAATCCCAGTGTTACCAGTTGTTTGAAATTGATTCAATTTCCTTTTCAGCGTTTGGTAATATTTTTCAGTAAAAAATCCTCGGCTCAACATTAATCAATTTTTGTTAGCTTGGCAATTGATGACTCCCACCCTTGGTGGAGATATTGATCAAGGATTCTTCTCCGAATATGATGCGACTGTTCAAGCTGCTCTCGCCACTGGTGCCTACGTCATCGTTGACTTGGTAAGGCATACGGGAGATTCTAGCAAAAAGGTCCTAACGATAATGTATAGCACAACTATGCTAGATGGAATGGTGGAGTTATTGGCCAGGGTGGTCCCACCAATGCACAGTTCGCATCCATCTGGTCCCAATTAGCGACAGAGTACGCCTCTACGGAAAAAATTATAGTATGTATTAATTTGATCCGCGAGTAATTCTTTCGTGAACTGAACAATCTTCAATAGTTCGGTGTCATGTGAGTTAAATATCCAAGGAAACTGTCTCCTCTGACTGGGTTTCTTTAACATTCAGGAACGAACCTCATGACTTACCTGATGGCACTGAACTATGGGCAGAGTCTGTTCAAGCCGCTGTCAACGCGATTCGTGAAGCCGGGGCAACTTCTCAAATCATCCTGATTCCAGGCTCAAGCTACTCTAGTGCCCAAGCACTCCCAACCGAGGCTGGTCCTGATCTTCTTACAGTCACTGATCCTGCTGGTGGCGTTGGCAAGCTTGTTTTTGATGGTGACTATTTCAGTTGCACTTTGTTTCCCTTGGTTTGTACTGACTTTGTGAATAGTTCACAAATATCTCGACTCGGATAACAGCGGTACTCACCCTGATTGTGTTACGGTACCTAACTTTTTTTTATTTTTTTATTTATTTTGCGCCTGATGATTTGGATAGAACAATGTCGATGTTCTCACCACCCTCGTACAATGGCTGCAAGCCAACGGAAACCGTCAAGCTCTCCTGTCTGAAACTGGAGGAGGAAACACCGCAAGCTGCGAGACAGATTTAGACCAGGAGCTTGCCTATGTCAAGGAAAATTCTAACACTATCGTCGGATTCTCGGTCTGGGCTGCTGTAAGTCAATGCATCTCAGTGTCAGATACCTTGTCGCTGATCACGTCGTGAATTAGGGAGCTTTTGATACGACATACGTGCTTAGTGTTACACCGTTCCCCAATGGAACTGACCAGCCTCTCTGGATCGATGCTGTTCAACCGAACTTACCATGAGCTATGTATAGACTGGACTTCTGGCCTGAAAGCATTTCTTCCAGGTTTGATAAATCAAAAAAAGATTGTTATTTACGGAATTGGCAATGATCTGTTCAAGTATGGTGACATAGGGGAGTTTCCCGCTCCCTTAGGCTCGATGTCGATGTAAATTAACTATTTAGTATAGTTTAGCAATGTGAAACTCTTTTCGTGTTTCAGGTGAAATTAAAAAAAAACGCATCTCGATGCTATGCTATAAGAATTCCTTCCCTTGTTCCAAAGTGGTCGAGATCTGTAACACCGACTTTTGTCTTGGAAGTTCATCGACATCGTTCACGGATCTGATCTTCGTTGCTATTTTGGGTTAGCTGCTAATTGCGCCACTAAAGCCGTTCATTCCAAACCCAAAGTATGTATGTATGTACATACTTCCGAACATGCATCACTGAGAAGGGCCAAGAGCTGGTTAGATAACATGAACAGGATCGAACAACCGACACGCACATGCACAACAAAAAGGAGAATATGAATCTAGCGAAATACTACCTCAATTCCGGCTGTTGAATTCGGAATGTCGTGATATATGTGGGTATCAAATACACGTCATGTCCGCTGTTCGAATTCGACTTCGGATAAGATGCACGCAATTTGAATTTTCTAGACAGCCGTTACGAGAACGTTCATTTGATTTTTGAAAGACTGTTGATTCGGTCTTTTGCAATGATTTTTTTCCAACGCCGTACGGGTATGAAAACGCAGCGACCCTAGCAGGCGTGATGGGAATCTGTGGGGCAATGGCTGCAAAAAAAATACCGTAGAGCATCCCTGGACAAGAAATGAATGTGCCTCGTCCGAAAATTGAAAGCCATTTATTGTTTAAGAACTGCAATACACTAGCTCAGGGACGGAATCCCGGAAGTGTCCCACACGTAACATACGCACAGGCACGTCCTCGTCTAATCACTGCACAGAAATACATACGTCCATGTATGCGAAGTTCGCATAGTAATATATCAGTGGTCCACTCGACGCTGTTTCCATGCCGAAGACGAAAGAGCGACTGATGATGGGCGGTGTGTGCCAGTGATAACATGACACGACGGAAACTTGAAAGGAGTCACTGAGCCTGAGATCATGGAATGTGCATTAACAACAAAAGTCCGTCCCATTTGTTTTTGAAATAAGCGGCGTTCTGAACAATAATATATCCGAAACACATCGGTGTTTTGTTTTTGCAACCCTTCAAAGTTCACCGCCAGCTTTCTTGCGGCTTTTGGCTTTGGATCATCGGTCGTTCCCTTCATATCATGAGGTTCGAACGGGAAATGTCAATGGTAATAATTTGTCCTGGCTGGCATCCCATCATTATCACTATCATCATCATCAATAATTCACAGCCGAGTCGACTCAGGCCATTGGGGCCCACATTGAGAATTCAGAAGAATTTCGTATAAGAAGTCTGTAATATCCCATCTTGTAATATAAAGCGTTATAATAAAATAATAATGGTCCATGGCATATGTTAGGTTATTATTATTATTAACCAGCATATACTATCGCAGTTTCTACCCGAATTCTTTAAATATTTAAGCAAAAAAATCTACATTCACACATGCTGGGTAATAGTATGGCTTCTCCCACAGACGCCTTTACCAAGTCAGCGCCGATGCCCAGCGGCGGCTTCTTTCCGCACCACCACGACGACGAACACTCTCCCATTCACTCCATCGATTATTTCGTCCAAAACATGAATAACCCGCACCCCCACAACTCACATTTACAACAACTCCAAATGCAGCAGCAACAGCCGCAGTCTCAACAACAACAGCATCCCCAGTTCGCCCAAGATCCCAATCACCAGATTCATCGCAGCAGTGTCGACATTCCTCCCTCTTACCCAAACCCAGTCCAGAAAACTGAAAATACATCCCCAACATCCAACGATCTTCTTCAATCCGGTTCTCCGGATGAGAAGAAACCAGCCGTGAAACCCACCAAAACCTTGAATCGTGTACCACGTATACTTTTCCCTCCTTGCTTATCTTCCTAACTCATACTGATTAACCCGTCTGTTTTCCATTAGGTGCATGTGTAAGTTTCAAAATCACTCGTCAAGACCCGTTGTTCATAAACTCGGGGAATTTTAGAATGCCTGCCGTAAGCAAAAGATGAGATGTGAAGGGGCTGAAAATCCCCCTTGTAGGCGTTGTCGCCATGCTGGACTAGAATGCCTTTTTGAAAAACCAACTCGGGAACCGACACTGACTGGAGAAGCTGGCCTAGAGTGAGTATCTTCGTCCTTACGACAGTTGCTACTTGCGCTGATACCTCGATTCACCGCCCCTCCCCCCCTATTCTTGCCCTTCCCCCCATCCCAATAATAACAGGCGGATACGTAGTTTAGAATCTCAAGTATCCGACATTCGAAATACCCAACATGTTATACACAATACATTGCTCGATCTCGTTGCTCAGCTGCGTGGTGGGTCCGCCGGTCCATCATCGTTTCGTCAGTCCCCTGTTGGCGCATCTCCCTACATGAACAACAACGTTCACTCCCCTGCTTCCAGCGGGGCAGCTACCGTTACAGGGATGAACGTTGTCGACCCTCTACTCTCATCGACAGGGAACGGCCCTCATTCATCACGCACGGGCACTCTCTCAACTGGAGGTCATGGCTCTCCCGCAACGCCTCATGCTGTTGTCAGCCCGAGATCGGCTGACAAACGGCCTGCTAGCTCAAGTTATCAAGGTCCGCCTCCACCGCAGCCTCAATTCGTTCAAGGAAGATCCCAGCCGCCGCAGTCTTTTCACAGTCTTCCCTCCTTATCTACTATGCAAGGTATGCAACGATTTTGTCATGTATTGATCTTCAAACAAAGTAATAGTAATACATATACAGGGTCATCCAAGAACGACAATGGTAAACGACATGTCTCGTCTAATGATACCTCGGCCAACTCGAGTGAAGACGAAGACTCGTCAGAGTTGCCCGCCTCGGGTCTGGTCGCTCCCTGGGAAGTGTTAAGGGGTCTCGCAGAAGCCGCCGCTGAAATTTCAGCCAAGGCAAGCCATTCATTTATTGAGATATCAGTTTCAAAGATTATTTTTTGACTGATTGACACATTTTTGTTAGGAAAATGGAAGTTCGTCAGGTCCACCGAGCCGTGCACGCTCACGTTCGCCATTTCCAGTTCCTTCTCATTTTC